>OU744319.1:56322474-56384974 GCA_916610145.1 Eristalis arbustorum | reverse complement strand
AGCTGGTGCATGCACCCAGCCAGATCATCTCCAGCTGCTTTAAACAGTTCCGCGGACAATCCGTCCGCTCCAGCAGCTTTGTTCGACTTGAGTCTCGATATCGCTACCTCGACTTCGTCTAGATCAGGGGGACTCCATTGCGTGAAGTGGAACATTCTGCCTGACAGCGGTATTGATGTGCTCTTCGCCGTTTAACAGTCTGCAGAAATGATCCTTCCAGATTCTCAGTATCGACTGCGACTCTACTACGAGTTGTCCCTCTTCGTTCCGACAGGCTTCTGTTCGATGTTTGTACCCTTTGGATAGTTGTTTCACCCGCTGGTCAAACTTTCGGACATTATTTCTGCCGTACCACCTCTCCATTTCCTCGATCGCGCGCTTCTCATGCTCTTTCTTTTTCTTTTTGAGAAGCCGGTGCTCTTCCCTTCTTTTAAGTTCGTAGAGCTCACGAACCGCTCTCGTTCTTCTATCCAGCGTCGCCTTATATGCTGCTGGCTTCGCTGAATGCGCCTGCCGACACTCGTTGTCAAACCATGGGCTTTTTTCTAGGTGGCATTTTAAAACCCAACACATCAGAGGCAGCTCCTCTAATGGCGTTTTGACAACGGTTCGACTGTTCGTCGATTGTTTCGCCTGGCGGGGTTGGACTCTCTGAGAGCTTCAGGGGGACTCGATCGGAGAAGTTCCCAGCGGTCGATTGCGATTGTAGCTTTCCAACGTCAAACTGTTTTGGTCTTGCTCTACTCCGTTGTACAATCGATATCCGAGTTCTCACCTTGGCTACAGCAGGGTAATGATCCGAGTCGATGTTGGCACCTCGGAACGTTCGGACATCGAGGACACTAGAGGAGTGTCTGACGTCGATCGCAATGTGATCAATCTGGTTGACGGTTGATTGATCAGGGGACCGCCAGGTCCCTTTGTGAATGTTGAGGTGAGGGTACCGCGTGCTGGCTACAGTGAGGTTTCGTCCCGTCACGAAGTCCAACAGCCTGAGTCCATTGTCGGACGTGTTGTCGTGTAGGCTGTGTTTACCGACGACTGTAGCAAAGATTTCTTCCTTGCCCAGCTTAGCATTAAAATCTCCTAGAACGATCTTTGTGTCGTAGCTGGGGCATTGATCGTATGTTCTTTCTAGGAGATCATAGAAGTCATCCTTGCTATCATCGTCTTTGTCCGCCGTGGGCGCAAATTAGTCTGATGTTGCCGAATGTTGCCTTGATGCGGATTGTTGTGAGGCTTATGTATCTAAAGCTTAAAACTTCTTGCCTAAGTCTGCCTCGAACAACAAAACCGCATCCAAACAAGCGCTGCCTTCGCTCTTTGTAGCAATCGCCGTAATATATGTCGCAGTTTTTCATCCTCTTTCTGCCCGGCCCATCCCATCGCACCTCCTGGATGGCGGTGATGTCAGCCTTCTAGGACCTCTGCAAGTTCATCGGCTGCACGTGGTCTGTTAAGTGACCTCACATTCCACGTGCAGAACCGAAAACCGTTGTCCTTGTTTCGTTGTCCATGGTCGTCAGCAGTAGGGTCATCCGTATCCGAGGCTTGTTGCCGTCTCTGAACTATTGCGTGTTGTACACGGTGGGGAAGTTAACCCCATGCGAAACCCCCGAACCTGGAGGACCGGGTCCTGGTTTAAACCCCCGGACAAGGGGTAGCTCCATACATTGGTTCACCTCTAAGCGGCTGCTGTAGAGGTTATCCAGAGGGCGCCGCGAGGAGGCTGTATGTCAACTTGACCTGTGCATTTACAGGGATTGTTGCTGGCATCTCGCCAAGTTGAGAGCAATCAACAACTTTTCCCTGGATGCACAGGCCCATGCCCTCTATTTATTTTGAGCTACTTGTGATTTTTTTATGTGGCAATGGGAGGAGTTTCTCCAAAACAACCACAAAGAAGAATAGCTTGAAATATAACTTTAAATATAATTATTTTATTTGGCAGAGAAAGTGATGATCTTCTATTTATAACCCTCGTTGCAATAGTAACCGTATTAACAGTCTGTGAAATGTGTTCCTGGAATGTTAATTTGGAATCAAGATGGATACCTAAATATTTAACAGAACTCTGAAACTTTACGGTTGTACCATTTATCTGTACATTAGAGAAGGGCAAACAACAAGTTTTTCTTTTTCTAGTGAAAAAGATAGCTTGCAGCTTGTCCTTGCTTAATTGGATCTTCCATTTATTAAAATACCTTTCAGTATTTCCATCGCATATTTTAGATTGATCTCAATATTGAGAGCAGAATCATGGGATGAAAATACAGCTGTGTCATCGGCAAAAACAGCTAAATTATAGAGAATGGGCCCCAGTACAGAACCCTGAGGTACTCCGGACTTCAAGTAGACTACATTAGATACACCACTATTAACATGCACTTGAAAACGACGATCAGACAGAAAATATAGGATTATATTGCACAGATAAGGAGGAAAGCTTAGATTCATCATTTTATGTATCAATCCATTATGCCAATCCAATTCAAAAGGCCTTTTCAATATCAAGTAAAATCATGCCGTCCGATTTTCCTATCGACCGGTTACTTTTAACATGATTATAAATTCTTTGTACTTGATAGGCAGTGTTGTGGTTGCGTCTAAAACCAAACTGTTCATTCGGAAAGATATGTTTATCATCAATGATTTTCATAATATTTTCATTTAGAATTTTTTCATAAACCTTACTAAGGTTACTTAATAGGCTTATTGGTCGATAACTACCCGGATTAACCGCTAACTTACCTGCTTTCAATATTGGTGAAACTTTGGCAAGCTTCCATTTCATCGGAAAGTACTGCATTTTAAGGCAGGAGTTGATTTACCATGTTCCAAAATGGCTTCGAATTCTTGTCTAAATCTTGAAGGATTCATTTCGAAACTGAAATATATGCTTCTTGATGATGTTGTTCAGGTATTTCATCTGGTTTCTAAAAACAGGTTGCCTATACTTCTGCTAATTTCTGCTACACATATTTCTTTATAAGATTTAAAATATGCAATGGGAGTTTGAAAGAATAATTTTTTTAGCTACCTTTGGTATACTTTCGTCAGCAGAATCCAAGATGTGTTTTGTAAAAGTGTTAACAAGAGAGTCAACATCTTGCTTACATGTTATTTCATCTATGTTAAGGCTCAAACCCATAGAATCCGGTGCGTGCGTTGCGTCTTGTCAAAAAATTGACAACTCATAAGAGCTAATAAGAGGGAGCGAGACAACAAGTGTGGGCCACATGTGGAATACATCAGACTGCATGAAGTTGGCGAACTTTTAAAGGCTCAAGCCCATAGAATCCGGTGCGTGCGTTGCAGTTGACATCCACAAAAAGCGTATTTGCCGGACTGCAAAGAGGTGCCAAATGAAATACGTACGTTGCGTCCGAAATATGTATACATACATACAATCCCACACGTCCATGAGAGTAAAATGATACACATATATGCATAAATGATACACACATGTGAGAATAAACTGTCAAACGGACGAAAAGTTAAAAGTTCGCCAACTTCATGCAGTCTGATGTATTCCACATATGTCCCACACTTGTTGTCTCGCTCCCTCTTATTAGCTCTTATGAGTTGTCAATTTTTTGACAAGACGCAACGCACGCACCGGATTCTATGGGTTTGGGCCTTTAGTATTGACATGTTGAAGCTTTTTGTTTAAACTACTTCTATAATGAGTCCAGTTGGCATTTTTCATATCATAAATATACTGAAACTGTTTTGCTCCAGTCAAAAGAAGCTTGCACAATACTGGGTTATGGTCTGAATTCAGTTCATTAAAAACGACAGGATCAGTTACAGTATTAGGACAGTTAGTGACAAAGATATCAAGCACAGATGGACAACCACGTGATCCAGCAAGTACGTATGTTGGACTACACGGAAACAATATGCTAATGGGTAGGGAAACCCCAAGCATTAGCTCGCATACAACCCCAATCCCTGTGTCTGCAGTTTAAATCACCTCGGATTAGAAAATCGTCATGCAAGGAAAACAGTTTACTCAAATCATTTCTTAAACTATTCTTTTTCATATCTGACACACTGCAACGCGTACGCGAGATGTGCCCATCGCTCAACCTCTGCTGAATATTCCTAGAGCGACTCACTATTGCGTTGTTTTCGGCCCTTCAACTCCATCTTGAAGACTTGCATTCGGTGTTCACTCCCATACTTGCGTTGCAGCGAGTCCATTATTGCGTTGTAGTCCATGCAGATTCTCTGGAATGGTCTGGAGCACGTCCGCAGCACAAACAGTGGTGATACACTGTTTTACAGTAGTACAGCGGATACGATAAATCTGAAGAACGGAAATTAAATGATTTGAGAACGAAATACTTGCAATATACTCCAGTCCGACTGAAACTACAAATAGAACTATGTAAGTCAAAGGCTTAAAGAAAATTGTGAAACCAGTTAAATCGATGAAATCAAGTCTAAGCCAAGAGTGGAGGGAATGAGCAATATCGAAATATGTATGTACATTAATATTACTTCAGTAGCACCGTATATGCCGTCCCAAATGCTTGTTTTCATTTTTACATAATTTGAAAAAACTCTACTCCTTGTAATCTGTTTACGTATCTTCTATCAAAGCTTCTTTCTTTTGAATATTATTTTTATTCTACCTTTTGAATCGACATTCACAACCTTTTTGCATTTATTCTAAAACCCTCCTAGTTTTCACAGATTTTTTTTTATTTATTTTATTACGAAGTACAAACCCGTTTCTAGTTCAAATGTATGTAAGTTGTTCACGTTATGGAAGGCTATACTCACATAATTCATTTGCTTTTGATCTATCCTACCAGTCTATCGCATTTCAATAAACAACCATCTATCGTTATGTACATATTATGATTTGTAAATATTTCTGACTTCAATATATCAATAAATTGGTTATATTAAACGCAAGCGAATTTCACGAAACTAACTTAAATCAGACCTAAGAAGTAATTAAAACTTCGGTGATTCCGCCGAAGTGTCTTTTTGTATGTTTGAGTATTAGCATTTCATCCAATTATAGTACAGATTTTAAGGAAAGATGGTAAATAGAACAGGAGTAGAAAAACAAACGATAGAAAGTCTCTTTTTTTCACGATGTCTTTTCTTGCTTTTTTCATATTTTTTCTACAATCGTTCCGTTTTTAGCAATCTTGTAATGAAGACACTGAAAATACTCTTAGTCTGATATAAGCGAAATACATTAAATAAAAGTAAACAAACAAAGCCCAGTAAATACACAACACAGGAAGATTCAAAGTACAAACACAAATAAGCTGCATAAATGAGAAGTCAACTCGCAATGGAGGTATAATGACTTTAAGGGCGACGAATTTTAACTCTTGTGCAAGGACATTCAACTTTTCCAATTGCATTTTAATTATGGGTATAAAGTGTTTATCAAACATAAGCCATGGGTTTGAAGAATTTCAATTTCAAGTCGGTAATTAAGACCACAAATCTAAATCATCACAAACACATTTTTGTAACTACTTACGGATGTGTTGGGCCACTGCACAGCGAAAGAATGTGCATATGGAAAACTATACTTCTCTTCTTGGCTACTGTATAGTTACGTACATGTACCTTGCGTAAAAATGGAAACTGATGATCAAATGGAATGAGTATTTAAAGAATATAAACACAAATTGCATTTAATATTGTTTTTTTGAATAGCTGGACAACTGAATGACACCGTGTTACTATGGACCTATAGGTGGAATCTCCCGATGTAGTATGTGACAGTTCTTCATCAAATTTAAGGGTGTGTGCTATTTTCTAGGTATCTAAAGTGGTTGTCCTATGATCGTCTCGTCTGCGTATACAATATTATTACATATGCTTTACTCCAGCTATATTTCATTTCAATTCAATTTTATTTCATGTTATTAGTGCTCAACACAACATAATCAAGCGAGTCGACATTGACTTGCAAGTACATAAGTCTGAGCAATATCTTTTGAGCTCTTTTCAGTTTTGACACCAGGATAGCTTGAAAATCGTTTTGAAAACTATCGTTTTATTCTCAGACAGAACAGATCCTTCAGGAGCACCAAATTAAATCATTCTTACTGAAGAGCCGCAGCCGTATTCTGACAACGAAATTTCATTCAAAGAGAAAACTTGTAATAATTTTTATCATACAATATTTATTGGAAAACCCAAACGTGAGAAGCTTATGAAGCAATCCGTTTGCCAAACGGTATCAAAAGCTTTCTCAATATCAAGTATAAGACATAAGTCCAGTTAAATCATTCGTGTTAAATCTTTCAGTGACATGTTAGACTATGGAATCTAACTTACTTGTGATTTGCATTATGCCTGTTTCTAAAACCAAACTGGATGTTAATCAAGATGTTTTTATCTATTAAATGTTTACCTCTTCTTTAATTATTTTTTCTAACAATTTACTAATTGAACTAAGTAAACGGAAAGGAAGAATTTTGCAGTTTTCCATTATACTGGAAAATAGCTTACAGTTTTGTAAGTTAAGAATTACCAATGTTAGGAATATTTACAAATATTATATTGGATTAACTCATTTTCCTAAACCATCAAATGTTAACTTCCCATATGATTATTTTTGCTGGATACGATTAATTCTATGAATGTAAAATTTTTAAATTGATGAGATTAATGCTAATGTTAATTATGCACCATTTCCTCTCTTGAATGATTCGTAAGCAAATAAATATTGAACTATCTCCAAATTATTACCTTAATTCAGAAAGTAACATAATTAAAAAGCATTTTAACTTTTCAAAAACAAATTATATTGAACAAAATAATCACCTTAATAGCGTAAATTGGCTTAATGAATTTCAAAATTTAACTTGACTTGTATGTATACTCATTTTGTTGAAATTCTCGAGGAAGGTTTTTCGAATTTCGTTCCTCTGTCGTGGATGAATAAGCCGTGCGTGTAAGCCGCCATGGTACATCAGACAATTGTCATGCCTTCAAGACCGTAAGAACTAGGCCTTTAAGAAAAATTATAATAACCATTCCGATTGTGTGACATTTAGTAAATTGCGTAAAGAATTATTTGTTCTGAATGAGTTCCTTTATAACTACTACATAACTTCGATAGAAAGTAATATCAAACATGACAGCAAATCGTTTTGGTAATTTATCAACAACAAAAGCTAATCGGTTGGTATACCTAATTCCATGCATTTTAAAGAAAAAGAGTCAGATAACATTATATATAAATTCTACTCTAGAGTTCTCTGTCAGAAGCAGTATTTTTGAAAGAACGGAAAGTAAGCATTCCTGATTTCAATCCATAAATTAGACATTATGAGTAGCGTTCAAAACTAGCTTTCAGTTACATCCAAACTGTTTGAGAGTATGGTGAAGAGAAAACTGGACTTCATAGTGAAAGAACATATTTCGGATGTCCAACACGGCTTTATATCGGGTCGCAAATCTGTCAATTTACTCATCGTTCGTGGCAAATGAGCTGGGAAAAACACGCAAGTTGATGCATTGACTCTGTTAACCACTCTTTGTAGATTAAAAAGCTGGAAATCTTTGGCACTCTGAAGTCCGCCATTGGGTTGCATCTTTTCTAATTAACCGCACACTGAGAGTAAAAATTGAAATTTCCTTATCCAAACTTATAAATTGCTTAGGGGTTCCACAAATAAATTTCTTTTTCTAAATCAGCCTTTCCTATAAAATTTAACTACTCCATTGTATCAGTTAATCTTTCTGAAGTAAATAGTTTTAAAGACCTAGGAGTAATGCTGAACTCCTCATTTTCATTTCACTCACATGTACCTAACATATTATCTAAAGCCAATTCGGCAGTCGGCTTCATTAAACGTAATACTAAAGGATTCACTGATCCATTCGCACTTTTATCCCTTTACGTAGTAAGGTCAGGCCTTTTCTAGAATATGGTGTTGTTATATGGAAACCTTATTTTGTCACATATTCTGACCGCATTGAAAAAGTGCAAAAGAGATTTACTAAATTCATTTTTTGTATAATGCAATGGCATTTTCGCCCGAAATATATGGCAAAGTGTCAATTGCTCGGTTTGAATGATCGATATCTTAACAAAATTATTGAAACAGTAGAACGTGGAATAAAACCGTCATGGGCGAACATGGGCGGTGAAAGTTCTGTCGCAAAGGCATATTGGGCTCGAAGTCTACTGCTGCAGAATGGTTGCTTGCATCGCGTTTGGGAAAGTAAGGAAAAGTAACGAAATTTTGGAGGAATATCACAACGGATCAAAGAAGATGGAGGACACCTGGCCATCAAACAGACAGTTGAGAAAATTAAGCAGAGCTTATATTGGGTTGGATGCCAGCAGGCAGTAACAGGCATGTGATATTTCCACGAAGGCGATGGGGCCAGTACAACATTGGCCCATTCAACATGGTAATAAGTACATCCTGGTGGTAATCGACTATTTCAGCAAGTGGCCGGAGATATATGCCACACCTAATCAGGAAGCCAAGACTTGTGCGGATGTATTCTTGAGCAATTAGACGTTTGGGTGTTCCCTTGGAGCTGCGCTCGAACCATTGAAGAAATTTTGAGTCCGCGGTCTTCAAGGCAGTGTGTCAGACCTTAAGTATACATAATACAATGACAACACCGTTGCGTCTACAGTTGGACGGTATGGTGGAAAGGTTCAACCGGACACTTGAGGAATATCTGAGGAAAGTAGTCGACAGGAATCAACGAAACTGGGACGAACAAATATTAGCCTTCCTGTGAAGTCTGGATCAGACTCATTAAGGAATGAGGTCAAAAGCAAGGGATGAGCTAATTGCAAGAGCAAATTCTGGAAGCTTTAAAGAGGGACAATTTGTGTTGTTTCACAATCCACAACGGAAGAAAGGAATGTCACTCAAGCTGCAGACACATTGGGAATGGCGGTACAAGGCAATAAGGCGGATTAATGATATAGTATATAGAGGACATTGCTCGTAGGCTTTGTTTTCAAGGAGTTCGTAGAAGCATTTTTTGTTTGCGTCATCTTTCTCCTCTGTAGGGGCGTGTGAACGTATCAGGCTTACGTTGGCGAATCTCTCCCTGATTCGGATCGTCACCAAGCGTTATACACTTAAAGCTCAAGAATTGTTGCCAATCACTAATCCGCATCCGAATGTGCATTGACCTATTTTTTGTAACAATCACCGTAATACACATCACAGGTTTTCATCCTTCTTTTACCCGGCCCTTCCTACTCCATTTATTGAATCGCAGTCATGTCCGCCTTACATATTCCACGTGCAGATTCGAATATCGTTATCCTTTTTGAATTTGCTTGGGTCGTCAACGGTAAAACCATCCATATCCGAGGCTTGTTGCTGCTTCGTAACTAAGCCTTTTTCCACGGTGGGGAAGTTACCCCCACGCGTAACCCCGAACCTGGAGGACCAGGTCCTGGTTGGTTCACCTCTAAGCTGTTGCTTAGAAAGGCTATCCAGAGGGCACCGTTTGGAGGCTGTATGTCAACTTGACCTGTGCATTTAGAGGGATCCTTGCTGGTATCTCGCCAAGTTGAGAGCAATAAACAACTGTGCAGTGGATTCACAGGCCCATGCCCTCCATGGCACGCCAGCAGTGGAGCAAACATGAAAGTCGTCCATCTACATCGACTGGCACCGTACAAAGCGGGGACTTCGAATGTTGTAAAATATCAGATGTTGAAGGATTTTTAGATGATGACGTCAGGACAAGTGGAAGTGTTCGGCTGTAAAAGATTAAATGCATGATTCGCGTTCACAAGGTTGTGGAGTATTTTCTCCCCAGCCAATAGACCTTAAGCAATTTCATTGCTGATGACGACAGTTAAGACCACCTTCAAGAACTACCTAAATCTGAGGGAAACGCTGTATATCTCTCATAAAATGAGTAGTTCTCTAAGCACTTCTACTTCCACTTTCGCAGTATATTCCTAAAATCCGTGCAATTGCTAGCATAAGCGTACTACATTGGCGTGATTGGTCGAACACAGCGAGCGGTCAATGAAGCCTTAGATGGTTTTGAAATTTAGGCGACAAAAATTGGTCTGGCGCTTAATAAGCCAAACAAAGTATATGCTGCCATCAAGAAGGGACTTCATCTACCTTGGCTCCCAAGTTAATAGTACGAACAACATCAGTACCAAGATTAAGCGCAGAATAACTCTTGCCAACCGCTGTTTCTTTGGGCTCAAGAGGCAACTGAGTAGTGGAGCCCTCTCCCGAAGGACCAAGCTAACACCTGGTGCGGCAGCCTGGACTATCTCATGAGCGGATGAAGAAGGCCTTGGTATTTTCGAGAGAAAAGTTCTGCGTTCAATCTTTGGTCGTTTGCGTTGATGGTTTCTGGAGAAGAAGATTCAACCACGAACTGTACAGCGAAATGAGTTTAGCCAGACGTCTACGGATTCAACGTCAAAGATTGCTAGGCAATGTAGAGCGCATGGACAACACTGGTCTAGTCCGAAGAGTCTTCGTCACCCAACCAGTGGCAACGCAATAGAGGACGACCACGAAGCCGATGGCGCACTCAAGTGGATAAAGACCTCAACCAACTTGAAGAAGGGCGGACGAAACAAGGCGTGCATGGGTCTGCTAGTAAAAATATAAATAAAAATTGTTCACAAGTTACTTGACATTTTGAAAAGATTTGACAACAATAATATACAAAGTAGAAACAATATGTACATAGATTAATTAAAATTGAGAGCGCACAATCCTAATGCTTATTTTAACTATATACATGAAGGACCTGTGCCCTATCTTTGAGCAACAGAATATTTGATAAAAAATGTTAACCAAATCCCAAAACTATAATGTGGATGCTCCGTAGTATGGTGGAATGACTACGCCAACCTTAATCTTTCAAAGATGTATATTAATTCCGAACAGTTAAAGACACACTACTCTATCAAAATTCAATAATTCAAATTAATTACGGCAGTGGTTTCTAAGCGAAGTTCGTGACGGTAAAGTTCAGTCTTATTGACAGTCAAGCGGCCATAAAACCAATTTGTACCCGCTGTCTCGAAGACCTTCAAGTGCTAAGTATGCAGCACTCGATTAGCCCACACATGCTACAGACAATGCAACTGCACCTCCAGCTCGGCGTCAAGTCTATTGAGGGAAGTTATGAGGCTAGCACGAGAATATGTGCCTGACGACATGCTTTCCAAAATTTGGATGTCTCGACTCCCAGACAATTTACGTGGAATTCCTTCTACTAGCAACAACGTCGACCTTACTTTGCTGTCAGATATCGCATACAAAAGCATAGACAGCATGACTCTAAGCAGCCAAAATACGCGAGGACGACACAAAATTAAGCTACATCGACCGTTTCAACATGAAGGAGTCTCCACTGTCCAATCTGACAACGCTAGTCGAGAAATTGTCAATAAGGCGAAGCCCCAGTAGGTGCCGATGTTATTCACGAAGCAGGTCTATGACAACAAAGCACTCACTCTCACTTTTAAACCGAGAATGCCGCCTGTACGTCCTCAACCAGGAGACAAAGTTTTTCTTGAACTTCGGCTCAAGCATTTGCGTGTTACCTCGCCCAATCAACTGGACCAACGACAGGCGCGAGATGGCACTGTCCGCAGCAAATAATTATCCTATACACACTTGTAGCTTATTCTTTCGTTCAACCTTGATCTTCGGCTAGGGATCACCTGACCGTTCATTATACTTACTTACTTAAAGTGGCGCTACAGTCCTGGATGGACCGGTCTTCCTCTACTGCGCCGTCCCTCAGGAGTGGATTCGAAGACTTTTCGAGCCGGAGCATTGGTTTCCATCCGCTCTACATGACCTAGCCATCTCAATCTTTAGATCTTCACTCTTCTGGCTAAGTCGGTGTCGCTGAACAGCCCGTATAGTTCGTCGTTATATCTCCTCCTCCACTCACCATCTATGCAGACGTGACCGAAAATCACCCGAAGAATTTTCCTCTCGAAGCAACCAAGAGCAGATTCATCCGCTTTTGACAAAGTCCATGCCTCCGCAGCAGCGGCCCAGCAGGACTGGGACGATTAAGGTCTTGTAAAGCGTTACCTTGGTTGTTCGAGAGAGGGCTTTGTTTACCCATTGCTTTCTTAGCACAAAGAAGCACCGATTGGCAAGAGTTATTCTTCGTTTGATTTCAGCGCTGGTGTCATTATCTGAATTGATAGCTGTTCAAGTTCAAAGTTCAAAGTTTTTGACTACCTAAAAGTTATATCTGTCTGCCGTGACGTTCTGACCGAGACGTCGGTGTTGGGTGTCCTTTCTCGTTGACAGCATATACTTGGTGTTACCCTCGCTTACCGCTAAACCCATCTTCGTGGCCTCCGTTGCAATACCCACAAAAGCGCCATTGACATCACGCTGCGTTCTTCCGATAATGTCAATTTCGTCGCCATATGCCAGTAGTTGGACGGACTTTTGAAAGATTGTTCCTCTGGTGTTGGCGTTCGAGTTTTGAACAATTCTTTCAAGAACGATGTTGAAAACGTCGCATGACAGCGCGTCGCCTTGTCTGAATCCTTTTTCGACATCAAAGGTCTCGGTTAGGTCTTTACCGACCTTAATGGAGCAGCGTGCATTCTCCATCATCATCCTACACAAACGGACGAGTTTGGTAGGGATGCCAAGGCTAGAAATCTGTATAGCTCGTCTCTATAAATGCTATCATACGCGGCCTTAAAATCGATGAAAAGGTGGTGGTTGTTGCTCCTAGGTTTTCTCCAAAATCTGCCGAAGTGTGAATATTTGGTCGATGGTGGATTTTCCTGGCCTAAAGCCACACTGGTATGGACCGACCAGGTTGTTGACGAATGGCCTTAGGCGTTCACACAGTAAGGCAGATACGATTTTGGATGCGATACTTAGGAGACTGATACCTCTGTAGTTGGCGCAGTTCAAAGCGTCTCCTGTTTTATGGATCGGGCAAACAATGCTGAGATTTTATTCATCGGGCATGTTTTCCTCCGACCATATTTTACAGATGAGTTGGTGCATGCTACTTACCAAATCATCGCATGCGGCTTTAAAAAGCTGGGTGGGTACGCCTTCAGCTCCCACAGCCTTGTTGGATTCAGTTTAGATATGGCAATCCTCACTTCATCCGGGTCGGGTGGACGGAATTGTTGGTCTTCATCGTCCCTTTCATTGGGGTTGAATGGTTCGTTCTGTTTGACAGCGGGTTTTGGTTCTTCGTCGTCGTTATACAGTCTGCGACTCTACAACGATATTCCTTTGATCATCCTTACAGGCTTCAGTTCGGACTTTATAATCCTGACTGGTTAACTTTATAATAATAATAATAATACGGGTGGCGCTACAGCCCGTAGGGGGCCAGAGCCTAGCTTCTCAGCAACCACTCGTGTTGTGCGTGCTATCGTTCTCTCATGAGTGGAAGGGACATACAGTTCAATGGTGAATCCGAACGGTTTTGTTTGAGAAGGAAATACTCTTTGAGCATTGTCAGTGACTCGAAAGAGGTGGGGTCGTAAAAACTGTTTTCGTCGCACAGAGCAGGAATCGAACCTACGACGTCGAGGTTGGGGTCGACTCACATACCCACAACGCCATGGGCAACCACACTGGTTAACTTTACCATTTGGTAAGACTTCCTCACCTCATGCCTGCAGTAATATCCCTCTATTCTGCCGATCACGAGCTTCTCATGCTCCTTCTTTTTTCTCCTGAGAAGCCGGTGTTCGCCTCTCCTCTTCTGCTGGTAGAGCTCCCGAGCAGCTTTTGTCCTTCTTTTCAGTGCCGCTTTGTATGCTTCTTGCTTGGCTGCATTCGCCTGCCGACACTCGTTGTCAAACCAGGGGTTTCGTTGTGGTGGCGGATTGAAACCCAGCACATCGGAGGCGCCATCTCTGATGGCTTTTTGGCAATGCTGCCACTGGTCTTCTATACTCGATGTTGGCGGCGTAGGATTTCTTAAAAGGTTAAGGGAGACACGATCGGAAAAGGATTTGGCAATCTCTTGCGATTGTAGCCGGCTGACGTTGAACTTCCTCACAGTATTTCTTTGTCTTGGCGGTGTTCGGGATATCTGCAACCTTACCTTGGCTACAACAAGGTGGTGGTCCGAGTCAATTTTGGCACCTCGGAACTTTCGGACATCTATAATAATGGAGGAGTGCCTTGCGTCGATCGCAATATGATCAATCTGATTGACGGCTGATTGATCAGGAGATCGCCATGTTCCCTTGTGAATATCGAGATGTGGGAATCTAGTACTGGCTTCTACAACATTTCGCCCCGCAGCAAATTCGATCAGCCGAAATCCGTTATCGAATGTGGTGTCGTGTAGGCTGTGTTTTCCCGACCGTACTACCAAAGATGCTCTCTCTTCCTAGCTTTGCATTAAAATCGCCAAGGACAATTTTAATGTCGTAGCTAGGGCATTGCTCACACGTTTTGTATAGGAGCTCATAGAACGTGTCTTTGGTGTCGTCATCTTTCTCTTCTGTGGGATGCGAATTGTCGTGAGGCGCTCGTTCACGGACCTGAACGATAAGACTTCTTGTCGAAGTCTGCCTCTAACGACAAATCCGCATCCAAATAGGCGCTTTTTTGTTGTTTGTAGTAATTATCGTAATATAGTATATATCACAGTTTTTCATCCTTCTTTTGTCCGGTCCATCCCATCGCACTTCTTGAATGGCGGTTATATCCGCTTTGCAGCAGTCTAGGGCTTCCGCTAATTGTTCGGCTGCACGTGGCCTACAAAGGGACCTTACACTCCACGTACAGATACGAAGATCGTTGTCCGTATATCCCTTTCATTATAGCAGACAGCTATAATTGGTGCCCATCGGTGGTGTCGAAATCCATCAACTTGCAACACTGCATTGCCTCCACAGGCCAACCATTAGCAGAAAGACCTCGCCGACTCGCAAGTGACAAAGTCCAACAAGCCAAAGCTGAACCATAGACGAGACGATAGTGTTGGTCTTACATGGAGCAAATCATCGATGAAGAGAATCGAATGGATGATAGTCGTCGCGATGAATCCCCGATTATGCCCTTGAACATTAATTTTTCTATGGCAGGAATTAATGACATGGACAAAGGACAAACGACGAACAGTGGAAAAATCGAATACCCTATATGACCACTCGGATGTTATGGTTCAAGAACAATAGTGCAAGAACCGACAAGCTAGTGGTATGCGATAAAAAGTTATTCAGGATGGTAATCGAAGCACCAACTGGCCACAACCATCTGAAGTACCATGAAAAAAATGGGTAAGTCTCATGACTACATCTGCAGGGGCTGTGGCAGTGGCGACGAGGCAATCACTATTAATTCCACTGTCCAATCCTTCGCCGATTGTGGAAAGAATACTCTTCCAAGACCTTCACGAAATCTGTTCACAATCGAAGTCGAAGTTGGGAAGTCTATCATAAGCACGCTACGTATGGTACCATGATCCGGCTGACAGGTGGAGAAGGGTGTCAGATAGTTTAATAGTGCTCATGTCTACTCGTAGAGAACCATTAACTTTTACGATCCCTTCGCAAAAGTATCAAGGCAGAGATGAGAATTTACTTCTTATGTAGTAGATCTAGTGCACTAATTCATTTCCATGCATTTGCTACGTAGCAACTTATTTCTATTTCGTTAAGCTTAATTCCATTTAAGATGTATATTACATCCACATCCTTATATAGCTGGTAGAGTTAGCGGTTGTGTCTTCTCCTCAATTCACCTTCCTCGCTACTAAGATGTCATTCGTGAAGTTAATGTTTGCCCTAAGGAAGACAAACTTCTTTAACACCTCAAATTATATATAGCTTTGTGCTTCACCTTCCGGGGCTTATATTCTCACCCCTGGTCAAAGCATGCACTCATGCGAAGGATCAAAATTTGAATTACTGAGATGTTCGTAGAAAGTTTGATAAATCCAACTCAATTCTTTTGAAAGCCTCGCATACCATTCCGAAATGTTTGTTTTAAAATATTTGCTGGGCATGGAACATTAGAATTGCAGATACTACTCGCATTTGACCAGCTTTATTAGAAAAGATCTACAAGTGTAATGTCGAAGAGCAAAATACAGAATACACAGAAATTATAGACTTTTCTTGTTTACAATACAATCATTATTTGATTCGATAACTATTCCACTACCAGCCTGAATCTCACACTTTTTGTGTGATTCTGTGGCAATACAGAATAACAAGTAAAAACTCAAGAGCCTTCCACAGGCTTAAAGAACCTATGCATAAAAATGTCGTAATTGAGTTCTTATCATTTCTGTTCAACGTTACTTAACTACAGCAACGAGACTACAAAAAACGGGAAGGATGAAATAAACCAAATGTCGGTAATTGGCTGCTTAAGATATGAATGCAAAACTATAGAAATATATTTATACACAGTTAGCTGCTGTACCTAACACCTACAGGTCGATGCAAACGCCTTTCTGCTTGAGAGATTTTTTTAAGAAATTTTATTTATTTATTTTTTCGGATTGAATGATTCAAGTCAATATCGTTGGGAAGCCGTAAAAAAAATAACAATAACAACCTCAGCCGGCTAATTTGTTGTCGGTTGTCCACTGTGCCTCAAATTAAGTCCTTCCCAGATGGAAAATTACAGATTGTGGTGATTTTTTTGATATATGTATACAACAGTAGATTCATCAAAACAGCGTTTTGTATCCTTGAAACAATCTTATTGTAATATATATATACATATATATAATTCTAATATAATAAATAAGATAATAAAAATATCGATACATTTTGTGTGCATATCGGTTAGGTCTGCGAATCGGAGAACATCTATTTTCATCCCCTTAAACGTTAAGGGCGGTTAAGGTTTGTTATGATACAGCATAGAAAAATCCATACAAACCCAAATTTCCATCCATCTACAATCAACCAATATTTTTTATTGGTTAATTAAAAACTTTAATTTTTTTTTATTTTGTCATGTAGAATAAAGAAATTCATATTACTCTTAATTTTCACCCTTATACCCGCCAGGTGTCTTCCGATGACACCACTCATCCAGTATCACTGAGTATGGATAAGGACGAAGCCGGTCCCCTGTCTTACTCACTATACATTTTTCAGCCTTTTTTGGTTTTATTTGTGTATCAACCGATATCAATCGTGACTGTCATACGTATTATTTTAATTTGTCTGTGCAACTCTCATCGTAAATTTATCATTAATTTCCAGTGCAATAATTATTTATTCACAATTTATGAGTTAATAAAGACAGTCTTAACTGTTAATTAATTAAATGATCTCACGCAGAATCCATCCGCCGAAAGTGTCTCTAAGCATCTGTTAGATATTGGCGATGGGAAAGTTTCGGTACATGAAAATACTGGATGTATTTTCCCTCCGGCAGATGTCAAGAGGAAAAAAAAACTCGGATGTTATGGCCCATGCCAAGTAGTGTGAAAACCGACAAACTCTTGAAATGTGATAAAAAGCTACTCTACTCAAGACAGTACCCGGAGCCATGAGTGTATAAGCAGGGGCTGCGGAGACAAGTATTAAAGAGTGGACACTACTCACCACCTCTGTCACTGTCCAAGGCTCTACAAATTGAGAAAAAGTACGCTCGGAGATTATTTCTTCCATGACCTTATGAACTAGCAGAGGTGGCACTAATTTCTCTTTTCAGATTTATAAAGGCCACCGTCTTGTTGGAAAAGGATAACACAGCAAGTACGGCTGAAATTAGAAGAAGAGAGACATACCCCCTATGGGCATTACAATGGGTCAACCCGATAACCTAATGATTTTAATAATTTATAATAGTTTTTCTATGATTCATAGTCGTTCTTCTTGTTCTCAATAGTTTTCCATATCTTTTTACTTGTTATTCCATCCACATTGTCTAAATAGACAAATTAATATAGTTTTTGAATATTATGTTTTATATGGTTAATTCATAATTTGTTTCTGAATTTAACAATGTACAGGCACAAACATTTATATATTTGGTCTTTATAGTAAATTACAAAAGTTGACTTATTACCAGAATTTTCCATATAACTTTAAGTTCATTGGTTTACCTGCCCGCCTAAGCACTTTGACGTCAATTCCTAACAAGAGAGGGGTGGAATACCAATGAACCCATCAGGAATTCAGCCATCCAATTGTACATAGTATTTGTATGGTTTGTATGGTTGGAAGATGAGTATAGGAACTATTGATAGTTGGTGTATATATACAATAACTCATCTAAGACCATCTAAACATGGATGGCATAAATTATCAACCAAATATGATGGACAGTAACCAGAAAATCACAATTTTTTTAACAATTATTTTCAACATCATCATCTTTGACTTTTATACTTTGAACTATCACAATGGATATAAAAGTATTTCAGGCTGCATGCATTCTTTTCTTTCGACAATTGTCTTACTATATATAGTATTGGTACTAGATCATTTGACGATCTTACGTGTACAACAAAATCTGACTGCGTATCGGCTTTTGTAAAGGAGGAATAAGATGCTGTTCTCAGGATCTACAAAAAGATTACTACAGTATTATTATAAGTTTTGTTACCAATACATGTAAAATTAAAAATATACATTTAAAAAATTCGTCTTCTTCTTCCATTTTAAGTTTTTTAACCAAAAATATGTAAACTTGTCATATGTTTTTAATAAGGTTTTGTATTGTAAGTAAGTGATGGTCTTATTATCTGCTTGTACAAAATCTTTTTTTTCTTTGTGGAAAGTGTGTTGGGTTTCCACATTACTTTCTCACTGTAGCTAAGCTGTGTTTTAGCTTTTTGGAAGCGGTTGGGAAGTTTCTGGCGAAAGTAACTCCTAGGTACATCATCTCCTTGCCTGGCCGTAGATATTCGTCGTTTACGGCGGCCTTTTTCTTGAAATGTCTCAGGCTTTCAATGTTTATATCCTCAATGGCTATTGTAGGGACGATGCAGAAGCTTCAGGGAAATCAGTAATAGATATCTGCGCTATATCAGGAAACTTTTACTCTATAGTATCATCCTTCAAGATAGGAGCTCAAATCTTCTCAGATCACATGCCACTATCGGTAAGGCTCACCCTCGATCGTAAATCTGATTTTCAAAACTGATCTGGAAAGATAATTTGAGGGATGAATACCAATTAAAACTATCAACGGAGATATAAAGACAATTACAACTGCCTAAACACCACTGAAAGGATAGGTTTCATAAAAGAAGACTCTACAAGCCCGAACAAATGCTTAACCAGGAAATATCTGAGTATCAACAAAAAGTATAAGACCCTATGTAAGAACAAACGTGGAAAATATTTCAGATCATTGGCTGCAGAGCTATCAAACGCAAACTATAGTAAACACTTTCGGGAGAAAATAAAACCAATTGAGGGGTTAGACTATGACTCGGAATTCCTGTACCATCTCCAAAACTTGCAGATTATTTTAAGCAGCTGCTTAATCCAACAGATAGCTGGTAAGCATTTCATTTCTCTAATGCCAAAAGTAAAAAAGCAGGGCCTGACCTCGGAGGAAATGAATTTTATAAAAACGTTTCACGAGAATTCCTTCAACCGTATCTTCAAAACTGGACAATATATAAAAAAGGCGATGATATGAAATACTCTTTAAGCTTTGTCAGTGACTCGAAAGAGGTGGGGTCGTAAAAATTGTTTTCGTCGCACAGAGCAGGAATCGAACCTATGACGTCGAGGTTGGGGTCGACGCACATACCCACAACGCCACGGGCCACCACAATATCGCATATTATTTTCCAATAAATAGCTCTAACTGTTTTCTGTTGACTTTAAGGCTGCTTTCAACCCGAAAGACCGAAATGCTCTGTTTTAGAAACTGTCTCAAGAAGGGATGTCAACAAAGATGCTCAAAGTCCTCAAAAACATGTACATTAACACGCGCCAAAGAGTTTGATTTATCCGAATGATTTGAGACGAATTCCGGAGTTAAGCAAGGCTATCTTCTGAGTGTTACTCTTTTCGCGATATTTATTGATGACATACCAACACATTTGCTCGCTGGTATAAGCATTCCAGATCAAACTATAAGAGTATTGCTATTTATATGCAGATGATATTGTCGCAGAATCAGCAATCACAATCAAGGCCAATGATCAACAAGCTGTTTAGCTTTATCAAAACTTGGAACCTGACAGTAAACCTTGAGAAGTCCAAAATTGTGATCATTGCAACAGCAATCTAAGCACAGTGAAAGCGAAATTATCGATGAAGTGATTGAAATAGTCACACAGTATATATGGTATACCTACCAATACTTCTGACTCCAAGCATGAAGTTTAATTCTCTTCTCCAAAAAAAACTAACTCCAGCCAAAAGTCTCATCAACGCCTCGTGGAACAGTATTTTCAATAAACAAGAATTACCACTATCTGCAAAGTAGTTTTGCAGTTTTTGACGCAGTTATGCGATCCGTGTTGTGCTATAGTGCTTAATCTTGGGGGTACAAACAGTATGTTACCAATTATGACCAATTTCACACTAAAGTTGAAGAAAAGAAAGAAAAAAAGAAAGTGTTAAATTTTCCTTAGCATATACTTATCCTTACAAAATACACTCTCAACAAAAGAGTGGAATGGGTTAAGGATTATGTAGCATTGGCAGAAAAATGTAATACTTAGCTTAGATATACAGTATAATGATCCAATAGTATTAAAGCACCAACTTGGAAGTTTCTGAAACCGAAACATCAAATCTTTGCACAATATGTAACTTGCGAAGGAAGATAATGTAGGCGAAAGTAAAAAGAGCAAATTAATTCAAAAGAAATGTAAAAAAGCACCCTGTGCAAGCTTTTAATCATTCAGTCAGCGACCTCTGTTGACAAAACTAATAATATTCTGACCATCTGATCAGGTTATCGACCGGAATCTCGCTTTGCTATAAATACAATCAGAATGCAATTCAAGCTATCTCTTCTCTTCGTTGCGAAATAAAGATAACACCGCCTGTCAAAAAAGTGTTTAATTTTTTTGCGCCCACCCCCACCCGACTAACGACGCATATATTTTGGAAAGCTGTCACTAACATTAACATAAGTTAATTCTAGGCACCGTGATTGGGGATGTTTAAAAGCAAACATAGGGATAACATCCTGTACGACCTCTCACTGAGACTTCCTTTCACCCTTTTATTCTGGAACAGCCCGACATTTGTCCCAACTTCCAGTAGGTTTTCTCCTTCAGTATTATACTTGTTTGTTACGAATGCGCCGGATTTATGCTCACAACCTAATGTGATTAACAACCTGAGTTCGGATCATTTACCTGTAAGCTGTGATATTTGCTTAGGAGCCGGTAACAATAATATACAATTTTTTGACTTTAAAAATGCTAATTGGAAATTGTTTCGATCTCATTTTATTTTGAATGTTCGTTACTGTCATCATAGTCTAGAAAGCGTTAATTGGTATAGTCATGTGGATAATTTCACTAAATGTTTTGAAAGAAAAGATTTTGGAAGCCTTAATGTGTCTGCTCCTAAAAAATGCCTTCAAAAAAAGTCTTTATTCTTCCCCTTGTATTCGCAACGTAATATAATTACGAAATATATCATACAGAACTTGGCAAAGATTTAGATCAGTAAATGATCTAAGAGTTACAAACTACTTAAACTACCTTATCTCCTTATATTTATATTTAAAGATTGTCGAAATAGTGAGTGGTATAGTAAACTCCGTCTTCTCGACTCAAACTCTAAACCTTTCTGGAACATAGCATAGTTTGAGGAAAAAGAAATACCTTCATTCCCGAACTTCAAACCCTAAATGTGACTGCATCCAGTAACAAAAGAAAGGGTAAGCAGCTGGCTGATGCTTTTCTCTTAAATCACCTTGTTACGGTTAATAATGTATCAACACCTTTTGATAATGTAGTTTAAAATGATATAGCCAACTTTAATGCACGCGCGACTGTCTTTCCCACGAACCATTTCGCAACTGAGGATAACTTGGAATTCATAATCCGCAATTTCAAGCACAGGAAGTCACGTCATCTGGATAGAAAAAACAACACTATGCTTAAAGACCTTCCAGTTATAGGTATACTTTTCTTTACATTCATAATAAATGCATGTTAAAAATTGCAGTATTTCCCAAACAAATGGAAACTTGGAAAAGTAGTCCCAATCGTGAAGCAAGGTAAACCTCCTGCTAACCCCTCAAATTGTAGAGCAATAAGTCTGTTCTAGAAAAAGTTTTTAGAGACATGCTACGGAAACACCTCAAGGAGAAGAATATTATACCACAATACCAATTTGGTCTTCGCAGCGGACATTCCACATCCCATAAGTAGGCTGACAAACCACATTAAGAAGGGCTTATCGGAAGGGACTAGAGTTATATCCCGTGGATTGGCTCTGTTAAAAATCACAACATACTGTTTGTTTGAGATTACTTTATACTTAGTACAAGAATGTGTATTCGGCCTAAGACTGACCTACAATTGATCTACTACATTTTGAGTTCTTTCGATAGCTTTTGACATATTGACAACAAAACTGTCGTTTTTTCCTTCTTCTTGGTTTTGCTTTCATCCTGTTTGGACGTTTTTAACTCACTCACGCAGTGCCTAGCTTTTTTCTCATATATGATTTCATTAAATTAAAGAAAACCTTTGTAACGAGGATCTCGCAAATGCGGTCAGATTACATTTTAACAATTTGTGAACATTGTGCTGTCTGCAGTAACAGCAATTAAAAGAATCAGTGAACGTGTGCTTGGAGCGAGTTCGATTACGTGCGATGCCTTTCAAATCGAGCAGGAGCTAAAATGTGTGGAGAATCATTATCACCGATTTGTGCGCTACCACGAGGTTTTAGTTGGAACGGCCCAAGGTGATGAACTTGTTGGTTGTGGGAGCAAGTGGAAACCACATACAACGACACGTGTGTTGCCCTCAATCGTTTGCTGTTGGAGTGCAAGACTTCTTCACACTCTCCCGCTATGACAGAATCGGCGCAGTTTTCGAAGACAACCACGTGTGATATTAAGCTGGATCCCGTATCAATCCCGGACTTTGATGGATCATACGCAAATTGGCTCGCATTCAAGGACCTGTTCGAGACGTTGATACACGATGCCGATTTCCCCGAAGCATATAAAATTAGCAAACTTCGACAAGCGGTTAATGCAAGCGTGGTACCGTTAATTGGTGGACTCTACTCAGAGATAATGGAATCAAAGAGATGTTCATCTTTCCATTGGAAAACCCCTAGTCCACCACATATCCACCTCAGATTTTAAGCGTTTCCGCTCTCAAGTCACTAATACACCTCGGATTCTAAGCGTTTCCGCTCTCAAGTCACTAATACTACTCTATATACAGAGCACCGCCATCTTGCTTTTATTATCTGCCCTCAATAGTGTCAAAAATTTGCGAGATTGCCCATGATAATGTCAGAAATGGCCCCGATTGGAAAGTATTCCAGGACACTGTTCGCTGTTATTTTCATATACTGATGGAACTATTATCATAATGTTAATGTATGTACGTATTGTGGATTAAGTTAAAACTAAAAGTTATGTATGTACGAAATTTTAATAATTTATATCAAAAGGGCGCTGTCAGGAGAGAGTAATAAATGTTCCTTCCCTGTCCATTTTAACCCAAGAAATGTCTATGGGTAGTTTTGGTTCTTTTGTTGGTTTTCTGTCAAATCATTAAATGTGTCAATCTCGAATATAGTATTGGCGGCTATTCAAAAGTTTTGAATTAGTTTAAGTTTATTTGAACAAGTAGTTCAGAAGAATAGAAACCGAGTTAAATGCCAAGAAACCCTGTTTTTTAATGTACATGTTTTCCTGTAACTTTTGATATATATCGTCGCTCACATCATACAGAAACCATCTTAAAATAGCATAAGTTACATATTTTCGTTCATTCTTAGAGGTTTTTATCTCCACTCCTTAAAAAATGACAGTCTTCAACATTTGGTGCAGAAACTACTGGAACAGACCTGTTTTGTTTATCCTGAATTTGTTAGTTTTCAAATTTAACGTCTTTTTTAATGGAATATTCCAGCCTCATAATAAGAACATAATTGAATGCATTCTGCGAAAATACACTTGTCTCTTAGTTTCCGTTTTTTTTTTGTAGGTGAATATTTGGCGTTCAAATTAGTGGCAAAGACGGAAATTCCGGATAATTCACTTCATCAACTGCTCTCATAAACTAATACGCATTTACATAAACACATTCACATTCACATTCAGCTGGTCTCGAGCTTTACACTGTGAAACGGATGTGAAGCAGGAGAAAACAGCTGTGAAATGTTATAAAAAACGCTGTCAGATGAATCTGAGGGGCAAGAATCGTAGAAGTGGCATATCTCCTCCTTCCATTATCTCTGACTCTACTCTGGTGGTTATCACGAAGTGTGGGCAGCTTTAAAAAACCGGTTTGACAATCCGAAACTGTTAGCCGAGATCCACGTCTCCAGGTTTCTCAATATGGAAGTTGCTGCAGAAGAAAGTGCAAATTACTGACTGTGGTGGATACAGTGCATGAGTCCCTTCGTGCACTTAGAGTGATGAAGTTACCAATGGGATGCCATAGCCGTGCCGATTGTAATGTCGAAGCTACCTGGCATTACAAAACGAGAGTGGACAATGAACTGCGATTCAACTCAAATTCCTGCATTGAGGGATCTCCTCACGTTTTTGGAAAAGAGAGCACACAGTCTTTCAAGGGAGATCATTCGCACTACTCTACCAACAGAGCCTACAAACACAAGAACGCGGTCAAAGGTTCAAAGTACGATGAAGTCATGTTTGGCTGTAGCGGAAAGTGCTAAATGTCCCTACTGCCATGGACCACACAGGATTTCACGATGTCCGATCAGACATGCACTCCGGGTGGGATAGACATTCTTCTTGGATCTGACGTGTGGGGCTTAGTCGTTCAAGGCGATATTATCTATGGCAAGTCAGATGAACCACACGCCCAACGAACCCAGTTGGGATGGGTTGTATTTGGTCCGGCATCGATAGTACCTGGATCAGCGCCTTCTATCCGTACTTTCGGTGCCCAAGTTTCGGCGGACGAACCAAACCTGGAAGCGCTCGTTCGTGAATTTTGGAAGCTGGAGGAGGTGCCCGAACGGGACGCAGGAGATGATGAGTGTGAACGGTTTTTTGTGACAACACACTCCCGCACTCGTGAAGGCCGATACATTGTCCGTATCCCGTTTTCCAGTACATCATCGCAGCTGGGAGACTCGTTTCAGAGTGCATTGCGACAGTTTCACTCCCTGGAACGTCGACTGGCTGGAGATCTCGACCTCAAGGACAAATACATTGCATTTATGCGTGAGTATGCTGAACTAGGCCACATGGAATATGTGGGTCAACCTGGCGACCATTACGGTGCATACTACATTCCGCACCACGCAGTTATCTCGAAGTTCAGAGTTGTGTTCAATGCCTCAGCTCGCACAACTACGGGCGTCTCGTTGAACGATTTGCAATTGGTTGGCCCTACTAAGCAGGACTCTCTGCTGAACATTATTTTCCGGTTTTGGCGTTTTCTCATCGCTCTCACTGCTGACGTGGAGAAGATGTTTAGCCAGATATTGGTGGCCCCAGAATATCGACGGTTCCAGCGCATTCTGTGGAGAGAGTCTTCGAAAAGGGACTTGAGTGTGTACCAACTAACTACGGTCACTTACGGAATGGCTTGCAGCCCATTCAATGCAGTGCGAACTCTAAACCAGTGTGCCTACGATAATTGTGGAGAGGTAGTGGATCAGGCACAGGCTTCAGCAGCGCGGGACTCTATATTAAACTCCTTCTATGTTGATGATTTCTTAACAAGTTGCAATTCCATTCCCGATGCGGTGTCGTTAGCTACCAACGTTAACAAAATCCTTTCGGCTGGGCATTTCAAACTGCGAAAATGGAATTCGAATAGTCTACAGGTGATATCCGACATCACAAGTCGTACACCTTCGACATCGGAGCGCATTATCCATACCACATCTTCGGTGCTTGGGCTACGATGGGGTCCTTCGAGAGATGAACTGTTCTTTTGTGTGAACATTGATCAACCTGCTAAATGTCCTACGAAGAGACGTGTACTCAGCGAGGTTGCCCAGCTTTTTAATCCAACCAGACTGCTGGCACCAGTCATCATTACCGGTAAGATTTTCATACAGTCTCTTTGGTCCGCAGGCGTTACTTGGGATGCTCCTCTACCACTGGAGCTGCTGGAATCTTGGCTCACGTTCCGCAATGGCCTGCAGGCACTTAATCATTTCCGGGTGCCTAGATGGTTAGGTATGCCCAATGGAGAAATAATCTCAATTCATGGTTTCTGCGACGCCAGTCTACGAGCTTACGCTGCTGTCATTTATGTGAAGACAATACGACCCAACGAGCCTGCTCATATTGCGCTCGTACAAAGGTGGCTCCACTTCAGGGCGCTTCTATACCACGATTGGAGCTGTGCGCTGCACACCTTCTTGCAGTAACACTTCAAAATGTCCGTCTTGCACTGGGGCTACAAGACGCAGCATATTATTTATGGTCGGACTCAAACATCGTGCTTTGTTGGCTTCGTAAGAACCCTGTCTTTCTTAAGCCGTACGTGGCAAATAGGGTTCGGCGAATACAAGAATTAACAACACTCGATCGATGGCATCATGTCTCGTCTGCAATGAATCCTGCTTATTGCGCCAGTCGCGGTATTGGAGCGGAGGAACTATTAAACCATCGTTTGTGGCTATATGGACCGAGTAGGTAAGCAGGTGAATCATTCGCTTCTGAGGATGACAACAATATAACGAACGAAGAAGAACATACCGTGCTGAGTGAGGAGAGGATGTCTGTACGAGTCCTAGCGGCTGCCGTTAACCCGGGACTTACAACAAGAAGGCGTGATGGACAAGTTATTTCACTCACCGAGCGGTTCAGCTCTCTTCAGAGCCTGCTTCACACTGTGGCTGTCATCTTACGTTGGTTGCCGAGCCGTCGCCACCTACGTAAGACTATAGTCGGTGCTGATGAATTGAACAATGCATTGCGGGTACTTCTGCGCATTGAGCAACACAATGTATTTTCAACAGACATTCATCAACTACGCAACAAATCTAGTTTACCTAGCTCTAGCAGATTATTACCATTTAACCCCTACCTAGATGAAGATGGCCTCCTGCGCGTTGGTGGTCGTCTTAACAAAGCATCCGTGCCATACGATCACCGCTTTCCTGTTATCTTGCCTAAGGCTGGGCCCCTAACATGGCTGGTCATCAAAGATGTTCATGATCGCACCCTCCATGGAGGTACGCAGCTCATGCTTCAAACTCTCCGCAGATGTTTTTGGATTCTACATGGTAGACAGGCTGTGCGACGTTATATACACACTTGTGCCGTTTGCCGGCGCCACAGTGGACCTACTCCTACGCAGCAGATGGCTTCATTGCCTAAGCACAGAGTTGTTGCTGCTCGACCATTCTCCGCTTCAGGAGTTGATTACTGTGGTCCTTTAACCCTGCGCATTGGAACGAAGCGATCCCGTGCCACCGTGAAAACTTATCTGGCTATCTTCATATGTATGGCAACGAAGGCCGTACACATTGAAGTGGTGGACGGTCTCTCATCGCAGGCCTTTTTGGATCCCTTTACCCGATTTACCGGCCGACGTGGACCATGCCAAGACCTCTACAGCGACAATGGAACAGCCTTTGTTGGTGCTAACCGGATGCTCCGAGAAGACTTCGTGGCTTGGACCAGCGGGCAGAACCAACAAGCTTTTGCGAACGACGGTACAAGGTGGCATTTCATCACTCCCAGTGCTCCTCATCAGGGCGGACTTTGGGAAGCTGCAGTTAAATCCGCAAAGCGACATTTGGTCCGGTTAGTTGGCGGACAACACCTGTGGTACAGCCAACTGCAAACCTTGGCGGTACGCATCGAGGCGTGCCTTAACGCTCGCCCGCTCATACAACTTCACGATGATCCGGAAGATAAATTCGCTTTATCACCAGGAGATTTCCTTATCGGTGAACCACTCGTAGCGATTCCGAAACCCAGCCTCGTCGAAGTACCCCCCAATCGTCTCAAGCAATGGCAGTGGCTGCGCCAGATCCATCAACACTTTTGGAGCCGTTGGAGTGACGAATATCTGTCAACGTTGCAGACGAGAGGCAAATGGCAGCGGCGCTCAGAAGACATTAGTGTGGTTGTATTGATCCGGCATGAGAACCTTCCGCCAACCCACTGGCGACTGGGCAGGATTACGAACCTCCATCCGGGCAGCGATGGACTGGTTCGCAACGCAACTGTGAAGACGGCAAATGGAGTTTGTACCCGGGCAGTGCAGAAGCTATGTCGACTAGTTGAAACTTTTGAACCTGATGGTCCAACCGGGCAGGATGTTTGAGATTACTTTATACTTAGTAAAAGAATGTGCATTCGGCCTAAGACTGACCTACAATTGATCTACTACATTTTGAGTTCTTTCGATAGCTTATGACATATTGACAACAAAACTGTCGTTTTTCCTTCTTCTTGGTTCTGCTTTCATCCTGTTTGGACGTTTTTAACTCACTCGCGCAGTGCCTAACTTTTTTCTCATATATGATTTCATTAAATTAAAGAAAACCTTTGTAAAAGTTAATTAAATAAAATAAGATAATAAAAATCATTTACTACGAAACACTGTTAAAACATCGGAATCCTTTTTGATAATAAATTAACTTTTAGAGAACATATCACGAATATCCGTAACAAAGCAAACGTAGCAACGAAAATAATATATGCACTTATAAAACACAAATCCCTACTTAGCGATCACAATAAACTAATTAAATACAAAGTTGTTTTTCAAGCAATTATGAGGTACGGTTCGGCTGTTTGGGGAAAATGTGCTAAGACCCACATTAAAAAGATTAAAATTGCTCAGAATAAGATCCTCAACATGATATTACGTCTTGCCTTGGACTTATCATTTGTACATTTATGTTCTTATTGTTTTGTTGTTCGTTTATCTATAAACTGTTATTTTATATATAATTATCTATTGTTGCTTATTTATATTCGGAATCATTTATTTATCTTAATACTTATTTTAACGGTGCGAAGGCATGGACAATCTCGAAAGCGGATGAAGAAGTCCTTGGTCTCTTTGAGAGAAAAGTTCTGCGTGCGATCTTTGGTCCTGTTTTTGTTGACGGGTTCTGGAAAAGGAGATTCAACCACGAAATATACGGGCTGTACAGCGACATGAAAATAGTTAGGCGTCTACGAATCCCACGCCTACGGTAGCTAGGTCATACAGAGCTCCGGCCCGAAGAGCGTTCGAATCCGAACCTGTGGGGCAACGCAACAGAGGACGCCCGCGTTTAAGGTGGCGCACCCAAGTGGAGAAGGACCTCAAACAACTTGGTGTGCGAAACTGGAGAAAGCTAACCAGAGATCGCGCTAGTTGATTGAGGCTCAGGTTGACCCCAAACTGTAGCGTGTACAGAGGTACAAGCTGCGCAAACAAAGTAAAATTATGTAAACTTAATGCCACCTATAAAAAAATAGTAAAGAATAAAGATTTTCTCATAAGTCTTGTGACTTGTTAGTCTATTATTTTCCAGAATAGTGATTTTTCTGGTGTGTAGTTGTGACATTTTTTTCTACATAGGATTGGAGATATTCGTTAATTATGATGATAAGGAGGTTTATTTTGGACTTACGGACGGGAAACTTCTGCCGCCTGAACTTTGTTATCCTTAATTATGTAGCGTTTATAGAATGTGTAGATGTGACTGCTTGACTACCCTAAATGGGTCAAACACGGGGGTTATTTAGTGTTTCAAAGAACTAAAGTGGACTCGTTGATATGCTGGAATTGGAAAATTTGCAGACACAGTTCTATTTACTTTTCTCCAGTTTGTTTTTTCGAAGTTGAGAAGCGGTGGGTATTGGACCGAATGTCTACTATGACGTGGACCGACGATCTGACGGGAAGGTATGGGAAGTAACAGAGGACTCAGAAACCTACAGATTCTATGATCTTAGAAAGAAATCTAAGACGGAATTTGATGATCTTGTGTGTGTTGGAAGAAGGGGTGCTTCTATATAAATAATGGGAGAGAGGTAATTTACTTTCCTTGGTGGTTGCTTGTGACATCTTTGAAAATTTGATGACTTGCGTTCCAGTCTCCACTAAGAATGAACTGAGAAGAATAATTGTTGTTACCTCGATTATTTCAGGATCCTCGTCGGCAGGTTTTACCTGGATGCAACGTTGTTGAAGGTGACATATATTGGCAAACATTTTTTCTGTTTTTTGATGGTCCACAGAGTTTCTGACCCTGATCACCATTGTGTTGCTTCCCTCTGAGGTCTAAGATTTTTGGAGCTTATAGGGATTTCGATCGGCGCAAGTTTCTTGGTTATAGTTGGTGTCGACTGTTTTGTTGCATGTTGTTGTTTTTATTGCTGTAGTTGTTTCGATTGTAGCAGTTTCTCTCTAATAGCTTGGAGATGAGATATTTTACTTGCTGGTTTAGCTCTAGTACTCTTGGTCCACTGGCAAGATTGCAATTTACAAAAGCTCTAGGAATATAAGTTAGTAAAGAAAAATAAATACACATTGACCGTCGTATTGGGTACATAAACGTATTAAGTCTCAAGGTTGAGTCATAAAAAAAATAAAACGGACGTGTAATTTATATAAAACTAAATTTCGTAACCGGCTTTGCCCGGGTTTGTTTCTTCAACCGGTACTTTACCTGTAGTGAAAATATAGTTTTTTCAAAATATCCTAAAGAAATGTGTTTAAAATAGTAAAACGCCAAGAAAATTAAACTGTCTCTTATCTTTTATTATAAAACTTAAAAATTCTTGGAAATCCCATCTATGTATGTACCTGCGCGAGTTATGTAAAACAAACAAGTTTACAAAACAAACATAACCAAAGTACTTGTAATTAGTACAACCAGCAGGGACGCTATGTCTTCGCGCCTTTCTTAGCTTGGTTTGTAGGTACGTTGTATCTAAGTTACCGTACGATATGTCATCCTTAGTTCAGAAGTCAATGAATAAAGATCTTTAAAAAGTAATCTTGTGTTTTCTGTATTAATATTAACAGTGCTGTGTATACATACATAGTTATATAACTCGCGCGATGTTCACTTGTTATGCAAATTGAAGTCAAACTTCATGAAACATGAAAAAAATTAGCCTATCTTGTAACACTTTATGTAATTAGTCTAGCTCCGAAATTTTATCTAAATCGGCTAATCCGTTCAGAAGTTCAATATTCACAATTACAGCAAAATTGAAAAATTTGTGTGTAGCTGTGTATATGTAAAAAAAAAAACAAAAAAAAATTGAGTGTATACACATGTTCGTTTGTGTTCACTGATGTATATCCTATTGTACATTTCACTGCTTGTGTATATATGGTAAATGTGTATAAAGTATAATGTATACACAATGTATACACACATGTGTATACATATGTTTGTTAGTTTAAGTTATTTTAAGGTAGTTTGTAAGTTAGTACGTAAGTTTTAAACGAAAAGCCGTTCTGTAAGTACGTTTTTTTTACTAATTTTTCTTAATCCTTAGTTGTACAGATAGTATTAATTTTTAATCAAATAGAATATCAGTTTAAGTCGAAAGATATAGTTTAACTTTAAGTTTAGCTTAGAGTGCCCGCCTAGGGCCAGTAAGTTAATATAGTAACACTGTTCGTTTAACTAGTTTTAAGCATTTTTGTCCAGTATGCAAGTTTTTCGTGAATTGGTATATAAAAATGAATGCTGTTTATATGTACATGCATAGATAGTTTGGCTATGACAAAATAACAAAAATGCGAAAATGTTTATTGTTTCCTTTTCGTTTGGTGACTCAGGCAGTCGTTCGTATATGTTCGATTGAGACGTAGAAAAAAAATGAATGGTTGCACCAAAGCAAAATATGAAAAATGTGTGTGTATTCAGGAAGTTACAACACACTGGGGGATGGTTGATATCCACGACTACGCAATTTGAAATGGTTTCATATCGGATTGATGCAACCACCCTTATTTTGAGAATTTTATTCCCGTTTAAAAAGTGCTCGTAACTTCCGAACGGTATGTCGTACCGACTTAAAAATTGTCACATTCAGCATCTAAATTTTAAAATGATTTTTGTTGAAAATTTCAGAGCTCTGCGACGTGTAGTTTCGGAGCCTTTGTCGGTCAGACACATAAACTTTCTGCTTTATATATAGTTAAGATACAGAATTAATAAATCATTCAGCGGACTCCCACAAACAAAATCGTAAAAGACAACCCAACAACTTCTCACGGCCCGTTCAACAAAAACGGAAGCTAGCTGAAATCTCTCCTGCTTCTTCACCGCTGAGTAATTATGGTAGACCTCAGTGAAATCGATCAGATCAACAAAACAAAATATGGAAAACGTAGTTGTAGAATTACAAAACAGAGAAGACGTACGTCGTATTATACAAACAGGAAGCAAGTTGAGACGCACAGGCATATCCATGCAAAAAGACTACAAGGTCGCGGCTAGCGAAGGAAGAAGACAAGCTCTTAAACTGAGAAGTGACATCTTATCAAAAAATTCAAATGAATTCATTTTTTCTTTCGATGCTAATAACAAGATTACTTGTGATAAATCAGATGGATTAACGTTCATAGAGCAGTTACTAAGTGACAAGTGTGAAATGTCAAACGTGATAGAACCATGGTAAAGCTATCAAGCGGTAGCTCTCAAACTGTCAGGGAAAGTGAATGCATTCAGAGTACTGTCGTAAAAATAAATACACATGTTCATTGTAAGCTACTTAAGTATTTTTTTCAATACTTTTTTGTTTAATGTATCAGGCCTAAGCACCAAACTACTCTGTATCAATTTTATCGAATTTTTAATGCGAGATTTAGTACTTTTTGGAACGTTTATTGCAAAATATGGAACGCTTAGAGCCCTACCTTACAAGCCACACACTCCTCTGGATTCCAGCAGTAAGAATAGCTACGCATGGTAGAGCTAGCTGAGGATGTCTGTATGGCATACAAAAAAGTATTAGTTGCCGCTTAGCAAAAATACTCGATATTCACTTCATTGGATTGGAAATCTAACCAATATAATCCCAGTTTATGTCATCATCATACATAATTTCCTGTTAGAATTTGGGAGAGGGAGAGATATAATGGTGATTGGAGACTTCAATGGCAGAGTGGGTACAGAACAAATTCTAAATGTGGAGCCGGAACTTGAAACAGGATCGTCAATATAACGAAATAAGAAAAGCAACAGACAAAAGTGCGGATGGAAACAGGAAGAAACTAACGAAAATGTGTGAAACGGTTGGGCTAACGCTACTAAAAGGACGCACCAGATCCGACAAACAAAGGAATTTTTACATTCATAAGAGGCACTGCATGCCCAACAATTGATTATTGCTTCGTGCAGGGAAAGTGGCTGGAGATTACAGCTGACCTCGTAGTGAAAGTGTTAACCTAATCAGATCACCTTCTACCCATCAAAATAGAATTTTGTCCTCAAGAACCCCAAATTACCAAAACAAACGAGATGTTGGAACGGCAAGTCAAGCAAAATAGAGGAAATATTGCCCTACTAGAGTCTCGATTAGATGGCATGGAGAGGGAGAAATTATACTCCGATGTTGTCATCTTCGCTGTGTATGTGACTCCGAACGAGAACCTGGAGACTCTCTTCAGCAACATTTGCTCCACTATAAATATCTCGCCTCTAAAGCTGAACAACATTTTTCGAGCTAAGCCAAGCCCTCCAACACCACACAACCGGCTGATGCTAGCATTATTCTGGCGCTATTGGACAAGCGAGAAAAGCAATGTCTGATGAGAGCAGTAGCGTCTTACCGCAAACAAAAGAGGGTGCCGTTGAACTCTCCGATGAGCGACTCGAGTCACCTAAAATCTTCCACATTAATGAAAGCCCGACAAGAAAGCTATCAGCTACAGAGGAAAACCTGAAATTAAAACGAAGCAGTCTCTTAACATCTGTGTTCACCAATAATGGACAAATTTATGTCCGTAAATCACCAATTCATTAATTCTGATTCGCAACATGAAGGAACTTACACATTTTGCCGGACTAAAGAGTGATGAACATCATAGAAGGCAAACGCACAACATCTATTCAATTTGTTTATGTGGGATAGGAGCATTACAAACGAGACTGTAAAATCACGTGACCAAACGGCACCGACAAAGAAAATCAGACCATACGATAGCATAAAGTACAAACATACGAACATACAAACAGACGACCTAACAGGACATGATCATGCGACGAGACGACGGTATTCGCAGAACATCTGCACAACGCACATAAGCCACCAAGCACACACAAAAACCGTATATTTAAATAAGCAGGCAAGTTAGTTGGTAGAATGACTTCAAAAGACTTGTATTTGAACCGTCCTAGCGAGCAGTGCGTTTTGTTAGCAAGTTGTTTGTGAGAAAAACAAAGAAATTAATTGGAATTAAAATTCGGTAGTTTTTATTGAAAAAAGGTAAAAAACTACATTTATTTATTTTTTTAGTCTCTATTGAATTGTTCTGTTCTTTATCACCTCTCTCTTTCGCTCTTTCGATTTCGAGATTTCTTATCTAGCACCAAACATAATTATTTGTGGAGACCTTAATATGAACCTTCACGACATGTCACCAAACTCTCTTTTGAGTAGCTCAATACATTGTCTCAACATAAAGTTGCTTAACACAATTGAACCCAGTTTAAACCAAAAAGTTCGCCTTCATTGCTACATGTCATCTTAACCAATGAACTAAGTTTAGTCAAATCGTATAGTCAGCTTTCTGTGCCAGTATTTCTATACCATGATCTTGTTGTTGCTACTTTTGACATTTGTGTGCCAAGAAATTGTCTCTATATGTCGAGTGACGTTATCAAACAAGTTGAGATATCAACAACAATATCAAGTATCTCTATAAAAAATATGATCCACGTCGTACTCGAGTGAAACATGTCAGTGGTTAACTAACAGAAAGAGGGACTTTCTGTTCCGACGACGGAGCCGATTTCAGGAACTTGCAGGAACCATGTAACCTTGATGATAAGGTCGACTAAAAGTATTAACTATATTATATGAACAAGTTACACTGCGACCGATCATCTTGGTTTTTATGGAAGCAAGTGCGAGATGTTTGACTCGCGAAATCTCATTAGCAACCAAACAATGATAACATTGACCCTCCGTAGCCCATCCCAATGTGATGTCAAAATCTTGACTCCGATTATACTGTCATATATCATGCATATTTTCAATACAGTAATCATGACATCAAGTTATCCATTTCTATGGAAAGAAGCAAAGATTATCCCGGTTCCACAAAAAACAAACCCACCTGAGTATCGACCAATAGCTATATTGAGTTGAGACATTAAAGATCACATTGAGGGACACAATTTTTTAAATCCTATTCAATCAGGATTCTGTAAAGGACATAGCTGTGTTACAGACTTGCTTAAGGTAACTGACTAAGAACGCGTCCGAAGCTTTTCTCCAAAATTTTACTGAAAACTTTCATATAATCATATAAGGGTATACTCATACCCCATATTAAAGAAGACCCCCAAATTAGCCAAGCAATTGCAGAGGCAAATGTTTTCTAAGCACGATCACAAAAAATTTTACAAAAATAATCTCTTAACGTCTAACAAACTGGATTCGAGAACACAAACTGCTTAGCGAATTTGGAGCTGGTTTTCGCAAAGATAGCTGACACCCACAGTTGATAATATTTGCTCACTTACGAGAATAGCCCAGACATACTTAGACAGGGATTAAAAATTGTATACTTTCTTTGTTGATTTTGAGGCGAGACTTTTTGTAAAGATGCTACTCTACGCTGACGATATCGTAATATGTACTTGCGGAAATCCCAGACATGATGCAAATTATGATCAATAAGCTGTAAAAATACTGACATGTCAAAATGACCGACTTCTAAGTATAAAATTTTCGAAGCAGTCATGAGGTCAATCATTTTTTTAAATTTTTCATTTATTATTTCCTTGATATGTCTATACATTAAGAATGTAATATTCCTTTATGTATATTTATGTATCTATATTATAATTTCAAAAGCCTAGGGGCAGCATCTCCTGATAGGTGCTGGTCCTCTAAATAACGAGAAAGAGCCACTGCAGCCGAAAACCTAGCAGCTCTATTAGAAAGCCCTACTCCCACCTCCTCGTGGTACCGTCTGGGAATTTATCCTAGAATTGCCAACGGGAGAGGACGAATGGCGAGCTTCCTGCGCTAAAAAACAGGATCAGTGTCGGTTGGTCTGGGGCCTAGCGAGCCTCAATCGTAAAACAACATATGCTCCGACACGAAAACAAACGCCTCGGATACTGACGGAAAATTTTATGACGACCTTTAGCTATCGTACACGGACAAAGATTGGATTCTGAAAGGTTAAGACTCTTTTCGAATCACTTCAGGAAGGGCCATAAAACGCCAAATTCCTCCAAATGGATCGCGAGTGCACCCGGTATAGTTTGGACATCTTACGGCTGAGTGAGATAAGGTGGTTGGACGCTGTCGAATTCATCTTGCCAACTAAAAGTACTGTAATGCTCTACGTATAGCAATAAAAGTTCGAATTGCACCTCAGCAGTAGAGAAAACCGAACAGGAAGCCCGATACCGGCTGAAGAAGAAAGAAGTGCAGCGTAGCGTAAGACGAGACAAACGTCAGTATATCGACACACTGGCTTCTAGAGCTGAAGAAGCAGCGAATAGGTGCGACAGTAGGACTGTTCAACATCACCAAGGAACTTATTGGTGGTCGGAATTCCAAACTACACCCGGTGAAAAGTGTAAATGGTAACATTCTAATTTCGGATGAAGAGCAACTCACTAGATGGAGAGAACACTTTGCGACTGTCTTAAACCACCTAGACGATGGCGGAATGTTATCGAGCTCTAATGAGTACTCTGTCGCAACAAATGCTCGTCAAGGATACATACTGTCACCACTATTGTTTCTGGTGGTTATCAGTGACATACTCCGTGCAGTATTGATTGACGGAAATTATGGCATTCGATGGACTATGACATCTTATCTTAAACACCTTAGAAGCAGAGGCAAACAAAGTGGGGCTCAAAATAAACACGGCAAAAACTAAAGCCCTAAGTATTTCTGACAACCGCGCCCAACTGAACATTGCCGGGCAGGAAGTCGAGAAAGTTAACAGCTTTCCATATTTAGGATGTGTGGTCTCGGCTAATCGCGGTGGCAATGAACTGGACGTGTGCAACAGAATCGGGAAGGCTAAAGCCGCGTTCGGAATGCTATCCACGATCTGGAAAAGAAATGTCATCAGCTTAAGAACCTGTGAACGGACCAGGAACCTATAAACATCACAATACGTAGGAGGAAGTGGCAGTGGATTGGACACACCCTATGGCGCGAAGACAATTCCATTACGAAGTACGCCATGCAGTGGAATCCGCTTACGCAGGCTGGCAGAACAGCGGGACGTCCTAGGCAAACATGGCGCAGAACAGTTGAAAAGAATTCGAGTTCTTTAGGAATGAGATGGAGGGAGCTCAAACGCTTTGCAGAAATTCAAACGAGATGGCGCGCAATCGTGGTTGACGCCCTATGCCCCCGAGGCTTAAAGACTTAAGTAAGTAAGTATATTATAATGTGTTAAGCTGCACAAGTATGTAGGAATGGGGAAATCGAAGAGGTTGAACAATTTTAAAATAATTCCTTAAGAAAATGTTCAGATTACCAGAAAACAAACCGACACATATGCTGCATTTAGAAACAGGTTTACCTCCAATGTATATGTTCACGCTAAAATAAGAATTCCAATACATCTCAAAAGTAATGTTACAACCAAGTCATCGTCTTCCTCATAAAATTGCTTGTACCTAAAACCTGCATTAAAACCTGGAACATGGAACGCTATTGGGAAGTACACTACTGGAGCTACTTACTAACATCGAGAGATCAACTAGCGAGATATTCAAGAATATTCAGAGCAAGGGGTGAAATATTATGCTTGAACTACATGCCGTATAGAACCGAAAAAGTGATATTTGTTCTCTGATATTTGTGCAAGGTGTCATACGACCCGTGCCGAGGATCAGCCTGGCTGGGGGCCCACCTAAAATAATAGCTCAGTCGCAAACGGAGTATCTGGGTGTACTGGCACACTCCCAGATTAATCCAACAAAAACAAAAAACAACAAAAAAGAGACCGGTGCTCCCTCACCGGCTGGAAGTTCTTGCAGATCAACTTCGGCTCCTGAAGTACTGACGGATAAGGCGGCTCAAGCCGTCTTAAAGACTGTCAAAGGCCGCATGGGGCCTCATAAGCCAAATACCTGCACGGTAACCCCCACCGAGAGTCCTGCACGGAAAGAGCAATCTCTGCCCGCGGAGCTGCCTCCTCCTCGAAGGTCCCAGGACCTTCCCTCAAAAGATACAGGGAGAGGCGTTCTGCTGCCCGGATTCTGGAGCGCCTTAAAGGCGGAGAAGCTAAACGACAGCAGCAAGAGGTCGTTAGCTTGGGCTACAAATGTAGTGAAAACCCAAACACAGGCGGACACTACCAAGGGCACTACGCCCAAACGCGCCAGGTCACTGGAGGCGTCACCCTCGGAGCTTAAAAGGCTGAAATCGAGTGGTGAAACAATAAATATTGCCAGTAGGCTCAACAGGCCGTATAGTGAAGTGCTGAAAGGCGAAATAACTTACGCCGTACTAGATACAGGAGACGCTGACTGCGCTATCTCTCCATTGAATTGAAAGAAAGTGGAGTCAGCGATTAACGATATCTATCTGAGCCTGGTGCTGGAAAACGGAGGCCTTACACCTGTAGGGCGTGACGGAGGATGGCACCAGGGTCATATTAAGCTCGTGACGTTCACGTGCCAGAGATCGGCTGATCTCTTTAAAAAAGCCATTAGCAGACTGGGTGAGGTGTGGAAAGGGGCGCGGCTCGATGTTGTAACGAGGGATCAAATCCCCAGTAGACCAAGAACACGCACTTACCTTCCGCGAAGCCCCTCAGATCCTGCAACAATCCCCAAGTTCATCCAACTTTGCAACCCAAACCTTCCTACCCGCAATTGGAAGGTTGTTAAGCTGGATGAACTGAAGGGTGAAACAAGGTCCGCAGTGATCGTGATAAATAAAGAATCACTGGACCCACTTGCCAAGTCGGAGGGTGTCATCCACTACGGCTTTGGGACGGTCACCCTGAGGGTGTACAAAAAAGATGAGGAGACAAGTGCGAAAGCGGAACAGCCTCCCTCCACCTCTGCTGCTTCATCTGTCGGTAATATACTGACGGCGGTAGCAGAGTATGAGAAAGACCGTCCTGCTTCAAGCGAGCCTCAACCCTCTACTTCAGGCTCCATCGAGAGGGCAACCCCCTTAGCCAATATGGTACCGATGGAGGTGAAGGAGGAGGGCTCTGGCACGCAGGCGCTGAACCATATCCTAGGTAGCCATGGTCAGGAAGCGGACGATATTGGCCTCTCTGACCTGGAGCTAACCAGCACCCCGTCCAATATTCAAGAAGACTCTCTTCGAAGTCGGACACCGACGATGAGGCTAACTTAACAGTGGTGGAGATTGTGTCCGGAACCAAGACGGACACGTTACCCGACAGCTATGCTAAGGGTGACACAGATTAATCTCCACCACTACATCGCGGCTTCGGCCGCTCTTCTTCTCCGCGCTAACACCTGCGGAGACGACATCGTCCTGGCCCAGGAACCCTGGGTAGTCAACGACATAGTTCGTGGACTCAGGACTCAGCAATTCAACCTCTACTATGTAAGGAATGAAGGTAAGCCAAGAGCCTGCACACTTACAAAGAGTTCCTTGAATACCCATATTCTCCCCCACCTTAGCGATCGAGACTCAGTCTCTGTATGCCTGGAGGCAGGCAAAACCAAACTATGGCTAGTCTCCTCCTACATGGCCCATGACCATGGGGAATGTCCGTCAGAGACGCTGAAAAGGACGATTGCTGAGGCGGAAAGAACCAGAACCGCGAAAATCCTGGGCTGTGATGCAAACGCCCATCACACAATATGGGGAAGCACGGACATCAACGAAAGAGGTGAGTACCTTTTCAACTACCTTGTAAGTAGTAGGTTAGATTTGTGTAACCAAGGCAATACACCTACCTTCGTAACTAGGAACAGACAGGAAGTCCTAGACCTTACACTCGTGTCTGACCATATAGCGGATAGAATCAGCAATTGGACGGTATCATCCGATCACTCCTTCTCTGATCACCGCTATTTAATGTTCAGCATAGCGAGTTCCCCCCCATCCCAAAGAGTCTTTGGGAATCCTAATAGAACCAACTGGGACAGATATAGAGAGATTGTTGCGGCAACAATGTCGAGCACCAACATCTCCATCCCGAGCAACCCCACTGATCTCGAACATTCAGTGGACAACCTCACAAAAACCCTCAACAATGCAATGGCAATGTCATGTCCAATCAGCAGGCAAAGAGGCAAGTCTAAACCTCCTTGGTGGAACCATGAAATTGACCATCTGCGCAAGAGTTGTAGGAAGCTCTTTAACAAGGCGAAGGGTTCTCGTGATGCTAAGGACTGGGACTCCTTTAAGGAACACCTCAGTACCTTTAAAACTGAATTGAGGAAGGCCCAACGAACCTCTTGGAGACTTTTTTGTGGTAAAATCGAAGAAGTCTCCGAGGTTTCCAGGCTAAGAAAGATTCTAGCATCATCCCCTAAATCACCTAGCTTCCTACAAAAACCTGACGGAACCTGGACCACATCCAGTGAGGAAACCCTCAGTCTCCTTGTCGATACGCACTTTCCGGGCAACTTCCCAATTAGAGCCAATAAGGAAGTGGTATCTCCCCCAAAAACTTCATGTAACCTTATAAATGTCAGCCACACCACTATCATGTGGGCACTGACAAGCTTCAAACCCTTCAAGTCAGCGGGACCTGACGACATCATCCCGGCGGAGCTCCAAAGAACAGCTGACCTCATCATGCCTTGGATTCTCAGCATATTCAAAGGCTGTATGAGTCTCAGTCATGTCCCCAGCTCCTGGAAAAGGGTCAAAGTAGTGTTTATTCCCAAAGCGGGTAAATACTCCCATGCCAAACCGAAGGACCTCAGGCCAATAAGTCTCTCCTCGTTTCTCCTGAAAACCTTGGAGAAACTTATAGACCAATATATCAGGCAAGCTATCCCAGTATGCAGACTCTCATCTGCACAAAATGACTACAACAAGGGCAAGTCTGTAGAGACAGCCCTCAATTCTCTGATAGGCACCATCGAAAAATCTCTCGAGTTCAAAGAATACACACACACGACATCGAAGGTGCCTTTAACAATATCAACCCGGAAGCAATTTCACTTGCGCTTAGCAACGTCGGGATCGGAAAGCCCCTAGTGGCCTTCATTCATCAGCTACTCACCAGCAGAGTAATACACTCTCAGATGGGAGACGCTAAGATCCATAGAGGAGTTAATAGGGGCACCCCACAAGGAGGTGTTCTCTCACCCCTTCTTTGGAACGTAGCGGTAAATGAACTGCTATTAATACTGGAAGAGGTAGGGTGCAAAGTTATTGCATATGCGGATGATATTGCTATAGCTCTACCACGCATCGCTCACTGGATTTACAGCTCTATTGTCAGACCGACACTTTTGTATGGTGTCTCAGTTTGGTGGACAGCACTAAACAAGGCTATAAACTGCAATGCACTCAACCGAGTACAAAGACTGGCCTGCCTGTGTATCAGCGGGGCACTGAGAAAAACTCCGTCAGACGCACTGAATATTCTCCTCCATCTTCCACCTCTCGAAATATTCGCGAAACAAGCAGCAGCAGCATGCACAGCCATGGGACTCAAAACACTTCGATTGTGGTCCGAACTCAACACTGGCCACTCAACTATTCTCAAGGAATTCAATTTCCTACCTACCGACACCGACCGCCTACTACCCCAGGCCATCTTCGAAAAGAAATTCTCAATCAGCATTCCTTCCAGATCGGACTGGATGACTGACATGCAAACACTGAAAGATCCTCTGCGCATCTTCACAGATGGATCAAAGACAAAAGAAGGGGTGGTTGCGGGTGTCTACTCACAATACCTCAACATTGCTGTCTCCGTGAAGCTCCCTGATCACTGTAGCGTTTTTCAGGCAGAAACCATAGCGATTAAAGAGGCGCTATCGTGGCTTAAAAACAATGTGATATCAAAAAGGGATATCACCTCTGTTCCGATAGTCAGGCCGCCATAAAAGCTCTGGACAATGTCATGTTCTACTCTAAAACATCCCTTAATTGCAGGCTGTCTCTTAACGAGATGGCTGAGCATTTTAACGTTCAAATCATTTGGGTGCCGGGACACTGTGACATACCAGGAAACTGCAAAGCCGACGAACTCGCTAGGTGTGGTACAACCTCATCCCTATCGATAGAAGGGGTACCACCTTCCATGCCGATCATCTTTTAAAGATTCATACAATTAAAACCACCAATGACAAATGGCTAGAAGGCACCACCTGCCTTAAAACAAAAGAAATCTGGCCATCACTCAACCTAAAACGGTCACTCAGTCAGGTCACTCAGCCCTCATTAAGGATCCTCATAGGAGTCATAATCGGGCACTGTGTAATTGGCACTCATGCTCGCAGGATGGGTGCTCCATATAATGATTTTTGCAGAAGCTGCATGGATAAAGAGGAGGAAGAGAACACTCATCACCTTCTCTGCTCCTGCAGTGCTCTTGCCAGTCCTGCACCTAGAAGCCTACTACTTCAGCAGCCGTAACGAGCTAAAAAGTGCCAGCATTGGCCAACTAAATCGGTTCATCAGCAGCACCAACTGGTTCCAGCGTTAGGAGAAGTCAATCCGCGTGGTATCACAATGGGCATACTCTGTCCTAAGTGTGACTGCTCTGCAGCAGTCAGCCACTACAACCTAACCTAACCTAACCTACCCTAACGAAGTTTTCCATCTACTCGGAAAGAGACCTGAAGAGTAGGATAGATGAAAAAGCTTACGCAGTGGTTTTGCCAGCGAAGAAGAACATCTCTTCAGAAGTATTGGGGGAATACCATCCGGGCCAGCGGATTTGTGCACGTCGAGATCTTTAAGTACTCTTGCAACTGTACGAGTGCGGAAGTGAATTTGTCCCATGGTGAAACCAACGCTCTCGAGTACAGGTGGGGACAAATTACAATCTTGCAGTGTTGAGCTGGCTGCAAAATGCGCCGCAAGCAGATTGGCTTTGTCCAAAGAGCTGACAGCTGGTATGTCATTGTAAATGAGCGTGGGAATTGAGGACGAGGCGGAATTCTTTATGTTTTTCACAAATGACCAAAAGTTTTTGCTACCCTTGGGACATTGCAGCACTTTTTGCCTCAACTTTTGTTCATGGGAGAATTTCACACGTCGGATTATTACATTGCAGTCATTTCTGGCCCGTTTAAACTTATTCCGGTTTTCCTCAGTAGGGTTGGCTTTGTATAACCGGAAATTCAACTCTCTTATTCTGATAGCCTCTCTGCAGCTCGAGTCATACCATGCATTTGGTCTGGGTTTGATACACTTCACTCTATGCGGAATGAAGGATCTCATACCCAGCTGAAGAATGTTTGTGATCATATCAGCAGCGGCATCCACGTCACTATCGAGGAAGCATAGTGACGAGTTAAAATTCCTAAAGAAGTTGTTGAGTCCGCTCCAATTTGCTTTCTCGTATAGCCATACTGTTCTTTTCGGAATTTGTTCTCTAACTGTTTGTGGCGAAAGCGAGAAATTAGCTGATACGACACAGTGGTCTGACGAGCCTAGAGACGACGATATGTCAACAGAATATTTATCAGGATGAGAGGTGAGAAACAGGTCCAGTGTGTTGGCGGAATGATCTGCAATGTCAGGTATTCGTGTGGGCTCATTTACAAGCTGGGTCAGATTGCTTACCTCAGCAAAGATTTCAACGTACCTTCCTTCGGGTGTTGTCTGGCCTGAATGTCGAAGCCAATTAGAATTGTGTACATTGAAATCGCCCGCAATGGCAATTTCAGTGTGAGGATACAGGGAAACAATTCTTGAGATGGAATCGGATAGCGCATCAAATTCATTAAAAGTTGAATTGCTATCCAAGTTTGGACTTCTATAAATAAAGCAGTAGTGGATTAAATGCTTACGGACATGGAATTTTAACCACAGAAAATTGAATTCCGGATTGGAACAAAGGCCGTATTGTGGTTGAAGTTGGTAAGCTACATGACTACGCACGTAGATGGCGAGACCGCGGTGTAAAAAGAAAAGCGGCACTAAGCTATATCCAGGCAGGTTCAAATCCGATAATTCGGTATTTTCGCCTACCTGTGTTTCACTTAGCGCCAAGACGGCTGGTTTGTAACGGGATAGGTGGACGTACACAGCAAAGAGATTCGCTCTGAGACCGCGAACATTGCTCACATCAACTCTAAAATTTCCCATAGATTACAAAGGGGAGATGCCAAAAACCAAACTCCGACTGACTTAGGCAAAGCTAAGATCAGAAGTGTAAATTTAAATTTAGCTTCCAACAACAACCAATGTAGGTGTTATGCCCATACATTGGTAAGAGTTTGTCCACCAACAAATTCACACTTCTAAATCCGCTACGTCAGATGCTACGCACTCTCACTCAGCATCAACCCGCCTGATAAAATCAAACGGGAGTTGCGACCGAGAATGCGCAGCAGTGGCTTGTGAAGGAAAGGGGCGAGAGGGAGCGGACCGGACGCACTTTTTTTTATTGTTTTGGGGCACTCGCGATGTGGTTGTGGGTGGTATGGACCGCGGAGTTTTTTTTTTTTTATTTTTTCTTCACGCACACGCGTAGTGCACCGGGGAAGCAAGTGCACTCGTCGGAGGTTGGCACAGAAACTGATGTACATAGTTTAAGTACATACATATATATATATGCACGTATAGTATTACACATGTATAGTACATACATGTATGGCTGTTTAATTAAGATAGTCTTAAGTTATTTTAAGGTAGTATGTAAGCTAGTATATACGTTTTAACTATAAAAAAACATTCTGGTATTAAGTTTTTTTGTACAATTTTACTTAATATTAAGCTATAGAGATACCATGAATTAGTGGTAGTGGTGGTGGAAGTAATTCAGTTCTGTTCGGAGCTTTGACCGAGAAAGTTCATCTCTTTTCAAGCGTACGTACACAACCAAAATTCCTAAACATGATCGGTCGCCTAATGTTGAAGACTATAGGTCTTCGAACATTAAATCATTCAAAATGGATTCTAGAAATAACAATTCTAGAACCATTAGCAAATCAACCGACTGCGGACAATGAAGATATCGACTGTGATGAAATCTTAAGTCCCACTGTTGCTAATAGAAAAGCAAAAATACCCTCGGTTTGTGTTTTACAAAAGTTCAGTGAAGTTCATGCTCTACTTCGCGAAGTTCAAACTATCAATTATTCCTTGAAAAAAATTAGAATTAGCATTAAAATTAATTGCGATAGTGTTATTTTCCCACAAAAAACTCTGCACTATTTTACAAACAAAAAATGTTCAGTTGAGTGAAAACTCATGAAATACCAACGTCAAGGTCATTTAAAGTTATTTTGTATGGTCTGGATGAAATTTCTGTCGATGAACCAAAAAATGAACTGGTGTCCTATAGTAATGTAAATTAACTTTTCTTTGAATAAATTAATACAAACAAACTTTTCCTTCACAATTAATATGGTCTTTATTCATGAATATCCAACACAAGACTGACTTTTATTTGTTGAATAATATTTTAAAAGCATTATCGAAATAACCGTATAATCATGCCAAGCCAAGCCAAGCCAAGCCAAGCCAAGCCAGAGAGGGAGATGGATATACACAAGCGCGTGCATTTGCATATACAGGTTGACACATATGATCAGCTTGCAGGTTGGTAGAATGTACCTGCATAGACATCACGTGTCTTCTTCTTATCTTTTAAGGGGGACAGGGGAGTGGTAGTGTGAGTGCACAATGGGTTGCACGTCACTCTATGGCTTAAAATGTCAAAATATAAAGTTAATTAAAAAACACTATGAACGTTATGTGTGTTTTAATTAGTCTTTCTTGAAATTGGTTCCATACGACTTTCTTGAACTGAAAAAGAACTTTAAATCTGTATTTAGAACGCCTGTGTTACCACACGTTTAATTATTTATGAGTCCCAAAAGCTTAAAAACGAGTAATTTTGGTCCAAATCTACCAACAACAATACTGTGCAGAACAACCAGGAGCTTTTCTCGCTAGAAGAAATTAATTCGCTCACTTCTGAAATGATCGATAACTGTACTACAAAAGCGGAGCTATTTAATATTACAACAAAACTTGCAATTAAATACTTATATAAATCGAAATAATGAACAGTAGCTTAAACATAATTTGCTGGAATGCTAGAAGCATTCGAGGAAAACAATTAGAATTTTTCTCATTCCTTAATACAATTGATGTAGCATTAGTTTCAGAAACTTGGCTAAATTCTAATGATGGTTTATAAAACTCTGTGTATAAATGTTATGGTTTGGACAGGGAAAAGAGAATTGGAGGCGGTGTTGCCATAGTTGTTAAACGTACATTAAGTACTTCCAATCATAAGTACGAAATTGATTGAAACTATTGGTGTCGAAGTTCCTTTTGCTAAAAATGTACAGTGCATATTTTCCAGGTGGGAGGAATTCGCCACATCGATTTGACTTCTGAAGAGATTTTTTGCAATTAATAAACACAAATGATCTTTTTCTAATAGGTGGCGATTTCAACTGCAGGCATAGACGTTGGGGTTGTCTTAGAGCTAATTCTTGGGGTAATATTCTGGCTGACTTAAACTGTAGACATCCTTCCGATATACTCTATCCTCCTAATCCATCCTATATACCTGCTAATTGGAACCCATCTACATTAGATCTATTTGTAACGAATATTTCTAACTTTTTTACTCCTCCTATAACACTTAATGAACTCAATTCCGATCATCTACCTGTAATATGTAGTACTATTCTTTCTCCAGTGCAATGTTCAAATTCTGTCTATGATGAGAAAAATGCTAACTGGAACTTATTCAAGAGTTCAATACGTTTGAAGCTAGATAACTGCTTAGTTCAAACTAACAGCCAAACCCATATAGATCAATACGTGAGTACGTTTACAAATGCAATTCTGGAAGGCTTTGAGCAGTCAGTGCTTAAGAGAACGAATTTAAGACAGGCATCTAATGTGCTACCACACTTCATTCTTAAATTTATTAAGCTGAGAAACATCTTCCGATCCTGATGGAGGCGAACAAGGAATGTTGTCTACCTCATCGAATTTAAAAAAATGAACTCTTTAGTTAAATATGCTATTGGAAACTTTAGAAATCAATCATAGAACGATAGACTTCAAACTTTAGAGAAAGGCAGTAAACCATTTTGGAATTTGGTGAAGGTAATAAAGAAAAAACATACCTACATTCCTCCACTGAAGGTAGACAACTCTGTGATACTCTCGTGTACTCAAAAAACCAATGCGCTTGCTAACCACTTTTCTATAAGTCATTCGATAACCAACAACATTATCCCACCCACGGACATTAAATCTTCCGTCGAGCAATCTGTTCATTTTTTTAAATTCACAAACAATAATCGGCGATTACAATCGTATTTCTGTCATTAAACTAAAAAATGTTATAGACAGCTTAAAATTTAAGATATCATCTGGCTTTGATGGTGTTAGAAATGTGTGTCTGAAAAATTTGCCACATTTTGCTCTCACTAAGTTAACTGAACTGTTTAATTTTTGTCTTACTTTAGGACAAGGTAATTCCAATCTTGAAACCTGGCAAGGACCATAATCTAGTCCTAAGTTACAGACCAATCAGTCTGCTCAGTTCTCTTAGTAAGTGCCTTGAAAAGATCATACAGAATAGAGTTGTGTCTTTCATTAGAGAGTAATTCTCAGGGGGTATGAGCAATTCGGTTTTAGGTCTTTACACAGTACTACACACCAAGTGCATCGTATCACAGGTGATATCAAAAATAATTTAACAATTGGAAAAAGTACTGGCATGGTAATTTTAGATGTTGAAAAGGCTTTCGATACTGTTTGGCATGATGGATTGATTCATAAGTTTGTAAGTGTTAATCTTCCGTTGTATCTTGTCAAAGTCATCCAGTCATTTTTGTCTCACCGAAGTTTTAATGTTTGCATAAATGGATATTCTTCTGTAAATAATGTGATTAAAGCAGAAGTTCCTCAAGGGTCCGTCCTTAGTCCAGTTTTATATAACATGTATACATCCGATTTCTTTAACTTGACAAACTGTAGTTTCGCCCTTTTCGCTGACGATACTTGCATTAATTCATTAGATGTAATTGGAAGAAACAATTAAGAAAGTTAACACAACACAAATACACGAATATTGTATTCATTTATATGTAGACGTTCACAACTCAATGTTGCAAGCAAACTACTTATTTTCAAAGCTATTTTTCAAGCTATTATATTTTATGAGTCTCCTGTCTAGGCTTAATGTGTAAACAGTCACTTGCGCAAGCTTCAGATAGCACACAAATAAACTGCTTAAAATGATTCTGGATTTTTAATGGCTTTTCCCAACTAAATGGTCATTCTCAACTTGAAATGGTAGAACAAAGGATTGAAAAAATTTTGTTAAAATACAATATCTCGTGTTTATCTTCTTACAATGTCTGAATCTCTAATTTGGCTTTATAATTTGTGTATATTTTGTTACTTATTTATTTATTTATTCATTCATTTATTTATTTAGTATTTATTGCAATAGGAATCGAATCGCTTCAATACCAATTAATAACAGAACCATTGTTTCATGGCAGATTTTCGCAACTACTTCTCTCTTCCCTCCAACCTTATATGTATTACTTTCTCTTTTCCTATTTTTCTCTCGTTTTAATGAAGGTTTTTAGTGGCTTTTCCTTCTAAATTTGAAAAATTATGTGATATTATTTTAAACAATTGTATTTATATTATAGTATTAAGGCACTTTTACCATATCTCTGTAATTCAAAAATTATAAAATTGTATGTGTTGTAGATTTTATGGCACAACAAAAGAAATGTTAAAATTCAATTAATTAATGTTAGATTAGGTCGAAAGACATAGGATAAGATTACGTTTAGCTTAGAGTGCCCCCTGAGGGCCAGTAAGTTAGAAGTAAAAGCATCGTACGTCCAACTAGTTTTAAACATTTTTGTCTACTACTTAAGTTAATTATGAATTCTTAATAAAAATGGATGAAATGCAAATGCAAGTGCAAATGCAATACGCTAAATTAATTTTATTTGAAAACTCAATCACTCAGCGAATGCCAATGCTTACTGTTAAATTTGTGTATTGTTATTTTCTGATTTGTTATTTGCTGAAATTAAATATTTAACTATTACTACTACCTTGGCTTTAAGACAAGTCATGTCAATAATGTCAGGCGATGCCGTTGGTGGAATTGCGAGAAATGTTGTAATTAATTGTCTTTTTATTTGTTGTTTTTGTTTTTTAATTTTTTTTTCTTACTCATCCAGGATGTGATGAGAAAATATTGTTTATTATCTAATTGCTTTGCTCTTCCTTTCTCATTCAAGAACGAGAGAATGATTACTATCACTTCGCTCACTCATTATAGAATGTACCTTCACTTTCGAACGCCCCCGCACTGCAAGTCAGAGACTGAATGAGAGATTTAATAAGTAGATCACATTATTTACTTATATCTACTTGGGGAGCTTTGCCAAATAAATGAGAAAATCTTCTAAAGAATCAAATAAAATTTCTCTGTGCATATTTCACATTTTTCATTCATTTTAATCTCTAAGTAAAACTGCTCAATACGGCCATCTTTTTTTTATGGGGCATCTTTTTCTCGCTGTGTGAACTAGTTCGTTCTTTTACCATAGCCAACAACAATAACAGCCGCAAAGTACATCGCCAACAGTCCAATACTTTTTCGAGGACCGAAATAAAATTGATTTTTTTACAAAAACCGCGCTTTTATCTTACAATTCGCGTGGCTCAACATGATCCAGCATAAATATGTTCCCAGGCCGTAAAATGCTGACACAGCTGCCCTTGCACGAGTGAGCGGCTGGCCGTCAAGGAATACAGTCGAAACAAATTAAATATTCATTTTGTTATTAATTTCTTTTCTTTAATTTTTTTAGTCAGATGAACAGTCGAGAAGATGCACTGCCTCTTTCGTTTTTGAGTCTCCAAATGAGTATACTTTTTATGTAAGTATGATATTTGTTATTTTATGTTGTGTATTTTGCTGTGCGGTGCCGTTTGTACTGAGCTTTTCAAAAAGTGAATCGATGAAGATGAAACATTTGTTTATTTAGAAAACAATACATTTACTTAATAAATTATACACATTTATATTACTAATTTAAGTAACATCATATATGTGCCTTTTAAATATCGAGCGTCGGTAAATTGAAATCATTCACTTTCTTCTGTCATAGATTTACAATCATTTGTCAAAGATACCGCCTCTATATTTGCTGACAATCTGCCAGATTTTAGCAATGCATAGAACTGTCCATTCGTGTTGGACTCCAGGTCACGTGGACTACCATCTTGAACAATTTTTCCGTTTTCAAGCACAATAATACGATCATAATCCAGTATTGTAGAAAGTCGGTGCTGAAATCGCAAAGGAAATATAATTATAATTTTTAAGCATTTAGATTCTTACCGCTATTGTAAGAATAGTCCTTCCTTGAAAAGCATTGTGAGCGGCGTCTATAAGAGCTTTTTCAGTTGTTGTATCCAATGAGCTTGTTGCTTCATCAAGTACCAAACAGACAGAGCCTCTTAAAATTGCCCTCGCTAGACAAAATAACTGCCTGTGACCTGCACTTAGATTTCTACCTTCATCACTGATTTCCGTTTCTGTAGACAAATCATAATGGTGCTGTTAACATATTATTCTTGAGATATGTAGTCAATATATTTTGTGCAAGATATGTATAGATATGTATATTTGTTTGCAAATCTGAGCCTAGACGTAATTTGCATATACATACGCAGCTATAATCCTGAACAATGTAAAATAAAATTCAAATTGAAAAAAGTGAGTTAAGGTAGTGATTTTTTAATTAATGATATAGTTTAAGAACTGTCCAAGATATGTGGCATTTTCATATATTTTTTGTATATATATGAGTTTACATACATGCATGTTAATGTACTTATTCAATTAGTATGTTACCTTAAACGAAAGTATTAAAAAGGTAACCTATATAAAAATGCTCACCTAAGCCATTTGGCATTGCTGTCAAAATAAAATCTTTCAGTTGGGCCAAATCCAAACATTTCCACAAGTCTAAATCAGAGTAATGTTTTCTTGGATCCAGATTTTCTCTAATGGAAGCATGAAATAAATACACATCCTGCGGGATTATTGATAATCTTGATCTAATTTCTTCTGGGTGTATTTGTGTAATGTCCACATCGTCTATCAAAATCCTGCCGGAATTGATTTTTAGTACACCAAACAAGGATAATGCCATTGATGATTTTCCGCTGCCAGTTCTTCCGCAAATGCCAACCTTATGAACGAACATAGAATTTATGTAATTATTTCCTAATACTTCAAAATGCAACTAGCGATCTTTAAAACTCAAAAGTCATTAAGTATTGATTACTTTTCACCTTTAATTGAAGTAATTAAAGAATATTTTTTAAGACGTAGAACCATGCCACAAGTCCTCCTTAGAATGAACATAGAGTTTCAGTTTACAGAATCAATGTCTAATGAAATTAATTAATGGAAAAAATTGCTTGGAATCTCTACTAATCGTATATGTATGAGCCTATTCGGAAACGCAAACTTTGCGCAAATTTTGCAAAGCATATCATTCGGAAATGCATATACGATAAAGCAAACAATTCTAAATCGCAGTAGCGCAAATATTTTTTACAAATATATGCAAAGTGTGAGCAGAAAAAACGTGCAACCGACGAGGCATACCAAAAAGGGGTGCAACGGAAAACAAGAGCAGCGCTAGAGGAGTACCGAGCTAGAAGACGGGAGGAGAAAAAGCTTCTACGCCTGAAGAAAAGGTCTCTCGCAACCTCCCAGCTCAAGGATATCGAAGAGTCTAGGGACAAGCAAAAAATACGGGCCTTTTACAAAAAGCCAAAAGCCTGGCCACAGGCTTTAGGAAAGTCACCCAGGCTCTTCGAAATTGCGAGGGTAACCTAGTTACGGACCCACAGGGAATAGTGGATGTGTTTAAGCAGCAGCTGCTTAGCGGGCCTTACCAGGAGAGAGTGATAGGGAACCAGGAAATCCCAACTCCAGTCGACGAAGTAGTCCTCCCACCTAGCTTTGAAGAAGTCGGTACAGCCATTAAAAGGCTGAAGAACAACAAAGCCGCAGGCTCAGATGGCTTTTCAAAGCTGGGGGCAATGTAATGGTAGGGAGCATGCACCAAATCATTTGCCGAATTTGGGAAGATGAAAGCATGCCCGACGACTGGAATATCAGCTCCATATGCCCCATCCACAAAAAAGGCGATCCTACCTCCTGCAAGAATTACAGAGGTATATCACTGCTCAATGTCGCCTACAAGATCCTATCCAGCGTACTGTGTGAACGTCTAAAGCCGTTTTGCACCGCACTAATCGGCACGTACCAGTGCGGCTTCCGGCCCGGCAAATCGACTACAGACCAAATCTTCACCCTAAGGCAGATCCTGGAGAAGACCAGCGAGTTTCAAATCGATACTCACCATCTGTTCATCGATTTTAAAGCCGCATACGACAGCATTCATCGCAAGGAGCTATTCGAAGCGATGGCCGAATTCGGGATCCCGGGAAAACTGATCCGGTTGTGTCGCACCACGCTAACACATACGCGATGCACCGTGTAGTTCGGTTCAAAAACCTCTGAACCGTTCGAAACCTGCACCGGATTTCGGCAAGGAGATGCGTTGTCGTGTGATTTCTTCAATCTGGTACTGGAGAAGATAGTGCGGCGGGCAAAAGTCAACACGGAAGGCACTATCTTCTACAAGTCAGTCCAGCTGTTGGGATACGCGGATGACATCGACATTGTCGCGCGATCCCAACGTGCCATCGTGGAAGCTTTCACGGCGATTGAGGAACAGGCAAAACGAGCTGGTCTTAAGGTCAACGAGGACAAAACAAAATATATGCTGTCGAGCAAAAAACGATCCGCCGCACACCACCTAGGCCAAAACGTTACAATCGACAGCTACAATTTCGAGGTAGTAAAGGAGTTTGTCTACCTCGGGGCAAATGTAAACTCCACGAATGACATCGTAGTGGAGATCCGACGTAGAATCTCCCTTGGCAACCGATGCTACTTCGGTCTGTCAAGACAACTGGGCTCGAAACTCCTGACTCGAAGGACCAAGGTCATGCTCTACAAAACCCTTATTCTGCCAGTCCCACTTTATGGAGCCGAAAGCTGGACATTAAGTAAGGCTGCAGAGCTGATTCTTGGTGCCTTCTAAAGAAAAATTCTACGTTGGATATATGGTCCCGTCTGCGAGGAAGGCGAATGAAGGAGAAGACACAACCGCGAACTCTGCGAGCTGTACAAAAATGTGGATGTAGTCCGGAAGGCAAAAATCCGTCGACTACACTGGCTCGGCCACATCGAGCGAATGGACAACAACGCTCCAGCAAAGAGGGTCTTCGAATCCGAGCCTCCTGGTTCGAGAAGGAGAGGAAGACCAAACCTCCGGTACAAGGACCAAGTCATCGCGGATTCAAGACAGCTTGGCCTTGATGACTGGAAGCAGCGTGCCCAGGACCGTCACCTATGGAAGGCAGCAATTGCTCAGGCTCATACCCTTCATGGTTCGTCTGCCTGATAAGTAAGTATATGCAAAATTAAGTAAACTTCAAAATCGTGTTGATTTTTTCTATTGCTGACTTTGCGGGGACGGTGTTTTTTTTTTTTTTCAGAGAAGAAAATGTGCGAAGAAGAAGAAAGATAAAAGATTGAAATTCGAAACAGATTTTATCTCAGGAAAAAGAAAAAATTTACTCTGTGGTGAAAAGTATTTTAATATTTGGTATTTATATAAACAAGTTTTAATTTGTTTATATATATAAACAATCGTTTTTTTAAACCTATTTTCCCTTTTTTTAATATTATTGTTGCAACCACCCAATAATGTGTTAAGAGTTATATTCAAAATGCTCATTGTTATTTTTCAGAGAAAAAAAAGCAAATAATCTGTTCGTAATCGTCGTAAGTATGCTTTGCAATTGCTTTACAATTTATCATAGGTGAAACCAATTTTATTTCAATGATACTGAGGCATATGACACAAGTCGGACAATTCTGAACAACCCTAAGTCAAAAAAAAGTTCAGTAAAATTGAGGTTAATTAAATTCTTCAGTGAGAGAGAATACAGTTCGTTAGTAATTAGCCAAGTACCAATAATAATACTCGTATATTAATCAATTAAACTTACCCTTTGACCTGCGGGGATTTTTAACGATAAGCCGGAGATAACATTTTCATTTTGTCCCTCGTATTGCAGGCTAACATTTTCAAATGTTATATCACCCTTTTGTGGCCATGAAATGGGAACCGATTTGTCTTAAAAATTAGAAAAAGAATCAATCAAAAAATATGTAAAATAAATTGAATCTGTAAATATATATATGTATAACATATTTTTTTACTGGCCGAATCTATAGTACTACTGTTGCATAATATATAACATCAAACGATGAGACAAAATTGATGATACAGTTGTAGTGCGTTTTAATAGTATAATATGGAGTTTTTTTTCATCCAGGTTGCTTTTGTTTGTGGTGCAGAACAAAAACTACATTTCGAAAATTCTAAAATGTACACTCCTTACATCTCACAGATTGTGAGTCTCTTAAGTTATGTAACGGTGAGTCGAGATATAATTTAAATTTAGAAGTCAACAGAGAGTCATAATTCGGAAAAAACGTATAAGCCTAACTTTTCTAAAGATAACAACAAGGAAACGAAAAAAAATTAAGAAGATAGCTTTCCTAATTACTTGACATACATACGATAAATTTGACTCACGCAATACAACTTGTTTTTTTTTTTAAAAAAAAAGAGTTTGGTGTTTGTGATGTCACTAAACGACAAAATAACATACTGTGTACCGGGACTACTCCAAAAAAAATCGAACCAACTCTGCGACACATATGGAAGCTCGAACAATGAAAAATAAACCGCGTGTGATTGAACTACTCCTTTTATAAAAAAATGAAATTTGTATGGCTCTACGGAAAGCTATCTCCATCGAAATAATAAAAATTTAATTTCTGAATTTTGTGTTCACCTTTGCATTTTTATATATCAGTAGCTGTACCCGACGACCGCTATATATAAAAAATCAAACAAAAATTGAACAAAAAAACCCAAAAACGGTCCGCTTTACTACTCACTCAAAAAATTAAAAAAAAAAGACAAACCAAGAAAAGATTAAACAAGAAGAAAACAACACTTGGTCAGTTACGATCGAATTTTTTGTGGTATTCCAACCCAAAAGGTATCCGTCTGTCTGACAGCTTTCGAACTGTTTGTAACAAAGTCACATGGTTGAAATCCCATTAATCCTAACTGACAGTATTTACATAGATCGCCAGCGTAATTGTGGATGCGTACTTCTTTTAAATGTACCAACAAATTGACATTGAAAACAGGGAATTAAGCGAAATCTACATATGTAAGTACATAGGTAGCATTTTTGTGACCAGAACATAATAAAAACAGAGAATTAAGGGGAAATCTACATATTTAAGTACATAGGTAGCATTTTTGTGACCAGAACATAATAATAAATGAACATTTCTTACAAATCAGTTTATCATTGCAGTTATTTAATGTAGATGTCACATTGAGACCATCATTTCCTGTAGCTTCACTATTTTTTTCATCAGCTTGTGGTTCGGCATAATAAGCAATACGCTCCACGGAGCTAACATACATTTCCATATCTGCAAGAAGCTTCACTACCCAATTGAGATAGATTGGTATTAAAAGTGTGTAATTAATAGCAAGCCCAACAAGAGATGGTGTCGGTTCGTTGACCCCAACAACTGGGCCAGTGGTGTTCATAGAATGGTTTGCACTTGCATTTGTTCTGCTACTTATTGTTGCTGCAACTAATGCAGTAAGTATGGCCACGAATACAATGACAGCTCCCAAGTAATCCTGTAGATTTTAAAACACATGAATTATACAATGCGACAAACGTATTAGAAATACTTACGAGAGATATGCCAAGCCAACGATTGCTAGTATTTAAAATAGTAAAAGCGACTGTATTTGCTTCAAGTCGTTTAAATAAAGTTTCAGTGAATCTTGCTTCCTGGCTGTAGGCACGAATTGTTACCACACCCTGAATAGTTTCTGAGAAATGAGATATAACAGGCGAATTCGTCATGTTTTCAATTCGCTGAAGTTCTCTGAAAAAGTATACATTTGAATGGATTATTCAGCAGAACAATAGGGTTCAAGAACTGTTCTGAAAGTTAAGATATTATTGAAATAATGTATCCTAATTTCTATATCTATTAATATTTACATATGTGTACCTACACTTAAGTGTATTCTGATCCAGGTTTAAACTAACGTATTTTATCGAAACCTTTTACACTAGTGGTGGCCCGTGGCTTTGTGGGTATGGGCGTCGACCCCAACCTCGACGTCGTAGGTTCGATTCCAGCTCTGAGCGACAAAAATAATTTTCACGACCCCACCTCTCTCGAGTCACTGACAATGCTCAAAGAGTATTTCCTGTCTAGAAAAAGCTTCTCAAACAAAGCCGTTCGGATTCGGCATTAAACTGTAGGTCCCTTCCAACGAGTGGTTGCTGAGAAGCTAGGCCCTGGCCCCGCACGGGTTGTAGCGCCACCCATATTATTATTATTATTTACACTAGTCACGCTTACTATTCCGCCAATGAGAAACCGTTTCGTCAACTTTATTCAATTCTAACACAGATAAAGATGTTTAACTTAATTTTATAACTAACGAGTTAATCAACAACTATTTTTAAGTAGATAAAAAATACCCTGTACCGTTTCTTTTGCGATTACTGCATGCAAAATAATAAATAAGAAAAAAATGTTTCTTACCTCGATGAACATCTGTAAAACTTCTGAATAATGTAATATGCTGCGCATATGGGCAATGTCAGGAGAACAAACCAAGGCGTTATACTAACATTTATTAAAATCGCACATAAGCACAACAAAGTGAACTGAAGCAATCTTTGACTTGTTGCTGCAATTTTCTGTAAGACAAGGGAATAAATATTAAAGCAAACTTCCGGAAGGCACGGCTGCAGTAGATAATTTATCATTGTCCTAACACCCCGCTACGAGGACATAAAGAGATGCACACCTTATCGATTACTGCCATATCATTACTGAAGCGATTCATTATACGCCCCAAGGGAGTGATTTGAAAGAAATGCAGTGACTTGCTCAAGATCGATTGTAGAAGTTTATCGTGCAACATATTCCTTGCGCTACAACCAGCTATTTGCCCCGCTGGTGTTGTTATTAATGCCATCAGGATGCATACACTGGAGATAATAGCGTAAATCCGAAAATAGTACATGATGCCGGGTACGCTGGATGAGGTAAATTTATTATGTTGTGTGCCTGACTTCTCAGTCCACCGCTGTAGCCATACGTCAGTATAAACACGTAAGCACTGCCAAATTAGGGCAGACACGAAAAATACAAAAGCTACCGGTAGTCCAGCTGATTTTAAATAGAGCATATATATATGTGCTGGTATTTCGCCATATTTCCTTTCCTCATCTATCACAAAAAGGTTTGCATCACATTCAAACGATAGCTCCGACAATGTTTCCGCATTCATTTCTGAAAGCAAAATAAAAACAAGATTAAATTTCATAATGAATGTAGGATACTGATGTATGTATGTCCCCTCATTATGTGTGTATATACACATTTAATATTGGTTAATAACCCGCCCGGTAAGGGGCGGGCAAAAGGTTTGGGTGTACGAACTTATCTTCATACAAACCAAATGTGGGTAACGAGGCGCACCTTCATACCGCCTTCCCTTGTATGCCAGGGCCCCTTATGGAGCCAGAACTGAATGGTGGCAGTATGCGAACGTTTGGTGGCACGCCTATTCCGCTCGACAGCCCGGCAATGAGCCTTGAGCCATTACGGGGGTATGGGGGATATCACCCATGCACACACCAGTGCGTACGGAGATCAACAGGCAACTGATAACAGCTTCGACATAGGATAGAACGTCTCATCGCTCATAAGAAAGGATCTCGAGCTAGTGGAAAAAGGTGCCAATTATCGTTTACATAGTGTGGCTATCTCTTCAACGAAGCCAAGAGGATGTCTGCACAGGCGGGAGTGGGGATACTCACAAGAGTCTCAAGTTGACAGGCAGGTATTGTAGTGGATGTCGATGAGAGGGAGAGTCGGGATCTTAAGCTCAAGCTGAAAGGTCAACTTTGGCTTTAGCGCAGGTGTATACACCAAATCTAGAGTCAGAGTACTAGTGCTGGTTGAAGTTGATGCTGCCAGATAGGGTAGCTGATATGGAATCCTATATTCTGATGGGTGACTTCAATGCTCACGTGGGTGTGGATTTAACAAAATGGGGGAGTGTGATTGGGAGGAACAGTGATCCTCATCAGAATGCGAACGGAGAGAAGGTGTTGGACTTCTGCTGTGCAAATGGCTTGTCCATAATGAACACCTTTCCACACAAAGGCATCCATAAATACACTTGATACCATCTGAGTCTTCACCAGAAATCATTGATAGATCTCTTTTTGGTACCTTCGGGTATGAAACCGATGGTTCGTGATGTTTGTGTGATGAGAGGGGCTGAATTGTGTACGCTGACCCTCACCTCTTCTGCCAAGGCGCAAACCATGACTGGTTACGCGCATTTGGTAAGAGGAACTAGACTACAGTGAGGTGGAGGCTAAACGTTGCACGGAACATATTGAAAAGTTTCGAACGAATTCCAAGAGTTCCATCGCATATAGATGAAGAATGGCGACTGTTTTCAATAGCTGTCATTACCTATGCACGGGAGTGTGGAGTGAAGCAGCTGATGGTAAGGAGAGTTGAGGAGTGGCGGCTGACGGCTAAGAAATAACTACATGGTTTAAAACAATCGCAGTTCAAGAAGACATCAGAGAGAAGAAGGTGGCTCTCTGTAGTAGATCCTACCTACAGAGGCTGGATACCATTTGGTTCTCGCTAAGGAGCAGTCTTGGAAGGAGTTCTGCAAGAAGCTGTAAAGCGACCACCGATCTGCGAAAGAAGTATTCTGGCAACTAAAGGGAAAGAAACTCAACATCATCGAAAGCGTCAAATCCAAAGATGGTGTGCTGCTTTCCACGGTGGGCGTTGGACTTCATCAAGGGTCCGTCTTGTCACTTATCCTTTTCATTATACATATATATGGATTGGATGTTACAGCGAAGCTGTGGAGAGGAATGTTGTACACTGCTAATTGCATGCCCGCGACCGCTTTAGTGAATCATGCGGGTCATAAATGATGATGATTGGTCAATAATTACTAACATTTGTTGGAAAGGATTTGCAGCCAAATCGGCGATGAGACTGAAAGCACTCTAGAAAAGCAGAAATAAGCACACAGGTCACACCTGCATTTTAAACTCATAAGAATTTACACAATAACCTACAAACTGCATAACACCGATCTTAGACTTCGATATTAAATATAAGACCAAAACACCGAGTAGACAAATTCAACTATCTCTTAGCGAAATAACAAAAAAATGCGGCCTAACGGTATGCTGTGTTCCTGGATATACAGACATCTAGGATTAAAATATTTACAAATATCATCATTATGAATCTAATTAAAGTCATACAAAAGATTGCACAGTCAGCTTAAGCACATTCTTCTGTATATATGTAACTTGGGCTTAGTGGACACTCAACTAATACGACGACTTGATTGCTTGACGGGTGGAATCCAAGTGTAGTTCGTTGTGATGAGTGTCTGGCTTTGTTGGATCGTTGCGTTTTCTGCCTGTGTTTGTCTATCGTATAGCGGTCTATATTTTATTGGGTCTGTTTTTTTGCCTTGAATATTACCGTTGTCTACTAAAATAAACAACCATTTAAAAATTAAAAAAAAACGCCGCTCTGAAAACAGTAATTTAGGTTTATTCGTCAACAAGTCAAAAGAAAAATGATATGGAGTGCTTTAACTCATGATGTCCATTTTGACGATTCATGATTTCAGTCTAAAATGTAAAATGTATTAGTACCTAATTTTTGCTTATTTTAGATTTTGCTTCAGAAACGCGTCAGTTCGAGACTTTCCGAATGCGAATACCACGTGTTACTAATTTAAATTCGTAGATTTGGAGCGAATTATGATGCTACGACAGACACAAAAAATAAGGGCATTTCGACGATACATAAATTTACAAATAATAATGATATATTAAAATGCCAGTTTTTAATAGACGAATGACTCTTACTCGAAAATTAGCCCATGAAGCAGTTGTTATAGAAAAGTGTAAAAGAGGATTTAAATACCTTGAATAGACGATCCCTCTTCATCACCAGCCCATGCTGAACTACTCGTTTCAGTGATACCATCTATAGATTGACGAGATTCCTCACTTATGCTTCTAAAAGTACCAGAAAACTTCTAGAAGGTACCAGAATTAAAGAACGTTCTTTCCAATACTTACATTATTGAGTCTGTTGCACTTACTGGGCGATGAATTCTTGCTGCTGGAGTTGGTTTATTTGATTTTCGTGACGACATACGATGCAAGAACTGCTGAAATCCTGTGTTTGATGACTTTAAATCCAAATCACTTGTGGTTCCACTACTGCTGCTGCGACGACGGTTCGATTCATGTAGCACTCCTGGTGATGAAGTGTTTCGCTTCACTGCGGCTCTCTCAAAAACACGGCTTTGAAAATCCGGCTGTAGAGAGTGTACGCGAAGGATTTCTTGTTTGTTTATTGAAGCACCACGATTTAATTCTAGGGAATGTGCTACACGCCGACCTGTATTGATGGCAGACGTTCCAGAAGGGCGGCGTCGAATTATGACCTCCTCGTTCTGATATTCATCGATAGGAATGGGCATGTCATAAATCAAATGCCGCGATCCATACACGCTCGGTCGTTTCTTAGACTGACTATACACATTGGAAGGTAGTGCCTGGAAAATATAGAACATCAAATATAAGTACTGGCTTTAAATCAGTCTGACAGGCGGCTTACATTAGGTACAGTTTCATTTTCAACAATACTGTTAGGGCGTTGTAGTCCAATCTTCGAAATATTTTTAAATAATTTCCATCGTTCGCGTGCTGTTCGCCCTGGACTACAAATAGAAAAAAAACCAAAAATCTTACTTAGTAAAAAATTATTTTAAGTGTAGTTGTTATTTTTCTGATTAATTCACTGCGCTGTCAACAAGACATAAGACCAACCATGGCTTATACCTCTGTTTGCCAGCATCAAGATCCCTTAGGCTACACACTCACTTAGCCCGATAATTTTAATATTCTTTGCACGAGACACTAAACACCATGCATGATTCTCATGACGACTATTCAGCTCGTCTGCCATAGCTTCCATTGCTCCATGTACTTGAAAGAAACAGAGTCGTTATAGTCTTGTGGCTCTTCCACCAAAATAGACATGTTTTTCAATATTGAAAGTCATCTTTTCTTTCGTTTTTCTAAAAATGACATCTCGGAAAATTTCCGCTTTACGTGTTACTGGCATCCAGATAGAGATATCCTTTATATGTATCAGAATACCCAACGAACAAACCTCTGACAGCCTTTCTGTCTCCCTTTCATCGTTTTTGCTTGGGCACATGCTTAAACGCATCAATACCAAAGGTCTTCATTTCTTTAGTTTTTGGTCTACCGCCAAACCACATTTGAGATATATTTATCACACCAGCTTCGTTTATTAAATGACAAAACGTTCACATCGCCTTTGCCTAGTGCTAATTTATTATGTCCACTCCTTACTCTAACCTCTATAGAAGTAGGAAAACGCATTATAATGAGCGAACCTTTCTACCATTGTCACTGTTTAATGCATCATTAACCACCAGAGCATCACACACTTTTAATATCCTCCCTTTTGTTTCGTCTTTACTTCCAGTCTTAACTCTAACACCATTTCCTGAAGTCGGATACCCCTTCGGTTATACCCAGCCCTTGTTTCCAGTCCTCACACGATCACAATTTTTTGAAGCCGATTTTCTAACCGCTTCCGCCCTACTTCCTGTCTTAAATTCAACACTGCAGCTTTGAGCATCGCACATCATTCCTTTCCCCTTTTTTGGTCCATCTCTTCTTTCTTTTCTGTGATCTTTCTTGGACAACTCTCTCCCAATGCCCCTCTTCATTACAACGGAAACTTGTTGCTTTTT